>DWEW01000017.1:0-10031 GCA_018247055.1 Pseudocoladenia festa | reverse complement strand
CAATTCTATATTTTGGTTGTCTTTTGGAATACGTTTTGAGGCCTACCACATGTTGTCATCATCTCTAAGGGTAGAGAATACCACAAGGTATTAAGTCGGCCCATTGTGATAAACAATAAGGGATAAATAAATAAAAAATGGGACAGTAGTACGACCACATGGCGTTGCGTACTCGGGATAAATATAAATAAATAAATTATGAATATGTTTCATGGATAGTTTATTAAATTAATCGACCTAAATTGAAAGAACATAAATAAGTATTTAAAAATAGGAATGACGAAATAGCTTTTATCAATCGAAGAATATCAATGAAATCAGAAGATACGGGGGAACAAATAAATTCGAACTCGCTTTTTTGAAATGAACCGTATCGTACCGGTAATAGTCTAGAGGTTAAGAAATCAGCTTTCCACTGGGAGGTCCGGGTTCAAACCCCAGTCATCTCTGACTTATGTGCATTTTAAGCAATTTCTACTTGGTTTACGGTGAAGGAAAACATCGTAACCTGCATGCCTAACATAATGTACTCAAAAGTGTGTGAAGTCTGCCAATACGCACTTGACTACCGTGGCAGACTAAGGTTAACCTTCTCGCTACGAGAGGAGACCCGATCTCAGTAGTGGGCCAATGATGAACCGATATATAAATATATCAAATCTACTCTATTTCGCATAACTTAGGTTTGTAGGGTAGGGGGGTTGTAAGCTTATTTCCATTCTCATATATTAAGCTATTACTGTTAAGGAGATACCTACTCGTATTTCAACTTCATTTAATCAAATGCAAAGAGAAATATTAATGTCGGTAAACAAGAAAGAGAATCTTTGCGATTTAATAGATAGGCAGTGCGTTTAATTTCACTTGGGGGCCTCGTTGTTACAGGTAATGAGGAACCTTTGTGTTATACTATAGACTGTGCCACTTCTCCAATGCAACCATCGGCTACTGCTGCTGTTTATAATATGGCGTGTATTATTTTTTACAATTGCTTTTATAGATATTTATGTCTATAACGAACACAGTTTCATTATCAATAAGAATATAATATAAAACCATATAAAATTAAACTTTATTACTCTAGAGCGTTATCTATAGTGGTGGCTTAATAAATGTTACTGTGTCTATCATAGGTGTTTTTAGTTCGCAAGTTTTTAATTAGGCAAATTGTTGTATTAATTAGGCAAATTGTTGTTTAATTAGGCAAATTGTTGTTTAATTAGGCAAATTGTTTTATAATTTGACTTCATTAAACAGTATGTTTTTAGTTCGCAAGTGTTTAGGTAGGCAAATTGTTTTATAATTTTAACAATATACTTTAGTACTAACAGTCTATTTTGATTCGCAAGTTTTCAGTTAGGCCAATTGCTTTATAATTTTACTCCATTAAACAGTATGTTTTTAGTTCGCAAGTTTTTAAGTTGGCACATTGTTGTATAATTATACTCCATAAAACAGTATATTTTTGTTCGCAAGTGCTTAGTTAGGCAAATTGTTTTATAATTTTAACAGTATACTTTAGTATTAACAGTATATTTTAGTTCGCCAGTTTTCAGGTAGGCACATTGTTGTATAATTGTACTCCATAAAACAGTATGTTTTAGTTCGCAAGTTTTTAGTTAGGCAAATTGTTTTATAATTTTACTCCATTAAACAGTATGTTTTAAGTTCGCAAGTTTTTAGTTAGGCACATTGTTGTATAATTATTCTCCTAAAAACAGTATGTTTTAGTTCGGAAGCTTTAGTTAGGCACATTGTTGTATAATTATACTCCATCAAACAGTGTGTTTTTAGTTAGGTAAATTGCTTTATAAATTTACTTCATCAACCAGTATGTTTTTTGCCATTATTAATTCGTGCATCTTAAAATTAGATATCATATTTAATTCTTAAATTATTTGTACTTTTTTATTTAACTTTAAATTGGATTGGATGGATTTTGTAGGCAGCTTTTAATTAATACAAACGTATAGTACCTACATTGGTATATTATTGGTGTATATTAAACACTTTAGTTTTTTTTTTATTATTTATAGGAGATGTAAAATAGGAGAAGTGAATTAATACCTACCTTGATAATTTTATTCTGAGATCTTTGTAACGGTTTTAGGATTTTTGCGGTCGCTGATCTCCATAATTCTTATAAATTATTATTTGAATGAGGCTTTATTAGGGAATATATATAATAGGATGCACTTTATCAGGAATGTAGTTTGTTATTTCACATATTTAATGCAGACGTTAATTTTGTTCTTGAACACATGTTAAATGTGTGATTTCTAAGTCAGTTTATCACCGATACACAGTCATAGGTATTTTTCACAGAATAATTTTTCCTTTCTTTCGTTTGGTTTTTTTAGGCGTTAAGATTTAATAGAAGGTTATCATCATAAGTAAGGAATGTAGTAGCTACCTATGGGTAGTTAGGTATACCCAGGTTAACTGCACTGGCAAACAAATTATAGTTTAATAAAAAACAAAAAAGTACGCTTAAATGTTAATCAAACTAAAAAGTATAAAATAATTATAAGATAAAAATAAAATCACTGATGTAAACATTAAGGTCATTCTAAAAGCGTGGGGTGATTTGTATTTATTGATATCGGGTAAAAAAAACTCGATTCATATCGATAAAAAAAGTAGTTGGATAATACTATTAGGTATATTAGAACTCGTAATCAAGGTTGGATGTTATCTACGCCACTATATAAACTGTTGAGTTCTTACTATACCTATACTAATAAACTTTCATTAGGATCAGTCATAATAACGTGACAACGTTACGAAATAAGGTGACATTTAGACAAATAGCCCTACAAACCGACATATTCTCAAAAATATTAAAAATAGTAAAAAATTATGTCTCTGCTTTATTTATATAGTACGTACGTACGGATTGTAAAATTTCTTTGGATCCGTTTGACACCAAAAATATGTTTTTTTTTCATATTCACCCATAAAAATTCTAATATGTCACTAAAAGTTCGAGCGGATCAATGTAGAGGGCGTGTGTAGGCAATGGTGGTAGGAATACTTACTTGATAGGTGCGCGTGAGCAGCCAATCGCAGCGAACACTGTCGATAACTAATTTTTTCTTACACAATGGAAAAAGCTCAATAAAAATAAACCACGGTTTCTCCCCATTCCATTCGTCAATTATATTAAGTTAGTTTTAATACCGCTAACAGCATTGAAACTGTCATTGTGTAAATGCGTCTCTTGTGTTTTGTATGTTGTTCCTATTGGGTACCAATCTATGGTAGCAATAAGATCGCTTATTGTGACTTACGAAACGTTGGATTACTTTTTATTTAGGATTCTGTATATGATAGAAGAATGTATTATTTTACAGTAATTACATAATGCTTTTGTGTTATATTATAATGAGCTTAATTCGGGTAGAATAACTATCACTGAAAGTTTGTACTGATTTTGGCTTCACCTAATTAGTTGGTTCTGCGAATAAAATGCGTTTTCGCTATAGTGTATCGTAATTCTCAAGATTGAATAGTGACGACGAGTTAAGATTGAAAATGGCAGGCGCAAATATATTTTTTCCGGAAGTATAATTTTTCCGGGAAGTATTTTTTTTTCGGGAAGTATAATTTTTCCGGGAAATATAATTTTTCCGGGAAGATTCAAACATCACAAGTTTATTGAGAAAATTATAGAGAGCAACTGTATTCCGCGTCAGAAGCAGTCGGACAATTATTAAGCGTGCAGAAAATAGCAATAATTTTGCATCAATGTGGAAAGGACACATTTTCATAAATAGTATAGTTCGCAAGTTTTTAGTTAGGCAAATTGTTTTATAATTATAGTCCATCAAACAGTATGTTTTTTGCCGTTATTAATTCGTGCGCCTTGAAATTGGATATCATATTTATTTTTTAAATTATTTGTACTTTTTAAGCGTGCACAGAAGAGCAATAATTTTGGATCAGTGGAAAGTGGAAAGGACACAATTTCATAATTAGTATATATCGTCGTTTTCACCTAGAAGACCTAGTTCATTTATTAGTTTAGTTTTTGTAGTTTAGTGTAATCTCCTTGGAATAAATTGTAGATCGCTTCAACGAGTTTTTTGTTTCCACGCCACAACCTGTGTTAGAAACTGGAAAGTTCTGTTCTCTAATAATTTGAATATAATATAATGTCGTTGAAATTACAATATTTAATTTAAACACATCATTACTATTACCTAAACAGAGAAAATAATTTAAATTAGAATATATGGAGAAACGAATAAACCTGAGTACAATTATATTTCTTTAGGAATAACTGAAAAAAAACAGTTGACAAAATCAGTGACCAAAACCTACCTTTTTTTAAATCAAATAGTAGGTATGTTTTTTAAACAAATCATTTAATTAAAATATTTATTATTGATGTTTGTGGTTTTTGTAACATTAACGTTTCTTTTGCTTAGACATCTATGAGCTACCTCATAGATGTCTATCGGTCTAGATGTCTTAGTTCCTAGCAATTAAAATATATCTGTTTTATTACTTTTATGTGGCTTTTAATATTATTCAGGTGTTATGTATAACTATATATATAATTAGATATTAATTAGATATCGATATCAAATATATTTAAGCAAATTCAAGGAGAATATTAATGATCATTGTTGGTGAACTGGAATGCGAATGTTGGCGTTTTAGATAGGCAGTGTGTTTAATTTCACATGGGCGCCTCATTTTTTTCAGATAATAAGGCACCTGTGTGTTTTTGTATAGACTGTGCCACTGCTCCCAAGAAACCATCGGCTGCTGCTGCTGTATATACTATGTTTATAATATGCTGTGTATTCTTAATAGGTTTTTTGCAGTCCTCGTTCATTTTATTTCGTCTTTTCGATTTTATAGTAGGATTGGCCATCATAAGTATGGAATGTAGGAGCTTCCCAAAGTACACTGGTGCACTGTAGTATCAAAACAAAAGTAACCAAGTTCATTTGAAAGCATAACAATGAACATGTAGTCCAAACTATATTGGTCAGTCCTGTATACATAGTTTCATAAAAAGGTTTTATGTGTATTTGTAACTTTTTTCAGAGCTCTGAATTATCACGTCGAGATGGCAGTTAAAGCTGTGATAGGTTCTAAAATAGTAAAACCATTTTCCAGTTTCAATAACGCACGTCGTTTTAATTAATGTGTTTTTTTTAATGGTTTAACTGAACGAACTTAGTCGGGGACTTACCTACGTGTGTATTTACTGGTACAGACAGAAAGAAAAGTACTTATGGATTATTATTCGATATATATCAGAACTCGTAATGAAATCGTAATGAAGGTTGCATTGTAACTACGTGTAGATTTGTACTAAATTTCTTAGATTTATTTATATAGAACAAAATATATTTTTTTTAAATTACAAGCGTACTAGTTCCAGGTGGCAGCCAGTTTATTTATGAATATATATTAAGGTTCATTGATTTCCAATACCCATGAAAATACTAATACGTCATTGAAACTTTAACTGGATCAATAAGGTGTGCGTGTGTGGGAAGTGGTAGGAGGCGAGCTAGTTTGATAGGTGCGCATGCGCAGCCAATTGCAGCGAACACTGTCCATAACCATATTTACCTACACAGTGGTGAAAATCAACAAAAACAAACCACGGCTTCTTCCCATTCCATTGGTCAAATATATTAACCTATTCTGAGGAGCGAAATCAATAGTAAACCACTATTCTGTAAATGCGACCATTTTGTTTTTTTATATATAACTATAGTAACAACTATAGTAACAAGTACAATTGAAAGAACGCGACGAATACTACGCTCCGCAAAAAAATAAATCTTTATGTGATCAAAACCGTGGAACTGAACAAAATAAAGTGATATTACTGTTGGTAAACATTAGTATAATGAGTGAGTGAAAAGGTGATAGTGATAATATTGTGAAAGTATTATAATCAACTATTAAAAGTGTTAAGCATAACATCAAAATTAGATTACCTACCGCCTTTACAAAGTAAAAAATTGTATATCTGCTAAGAGACTAACACGATAAAACGCGTAAGCGACGCGATCTCCACGGCACTTACGACCTTTCAACCAACGTGTTATCGTCAACGTCATAAAGTCGGGGCGTTTATTACTGAATGAAATTGTTGCTAATAATTGTGAACATATTTACATTATATACGGGGACCATTATTGCTGTGTCATTTTAATACGCTTCAACAATTTAAAATGTCCCAAAGTATAAAAGTTTGTGAGGACGCTCAGGATACTTCAACGTCTTCTTGGGTTTCTCAGCGCATTCGATCTAAAGAAGTTAACAATTCTCTATTATTCGAGGCAGAAAACGAACATCAAAACATTTCCAAAGCAGAGCTGCGTGAAATATTACAAATAGAGTTAAAAAATATCTTGTCCACAGAAATTAAAAATCTACTTAGTAGTTGCTTGAAGGCAGACATCGAACCACTTAGAACGGAGCTTTCTGAGGCTAGAAAAGAATTGAGTCAATTGAAAAACTCACTGGAGGTTCTTAAAGACGAGTACAAAACATTTAAAAGTGAAGTCACGAAAAAACTAGAAGAATTTGAAATTAAAGTGGACAAAGATATACCGACATTAATTACGAACAATAAAGTGCTTACCAATAGAATTGAATTAATAGAACAAAACAACAGATCAGCAAATTTAGAAATTCATTGCCTTCCCGAAGCCAGGTCGGCAAACCCAAACCTAGTCAGCACTGCCAAACAACTTGCTAGCACAGTGGCTTTCAGTCTAAGAGAAGAAGATATAATATTGAGCACAAGAGTGGCTAAAATCAATCAAAATAGTTCTCGACCTAGGTCCATTATATTAAAGTTGAAGAATCAGATGATACGTGACTCATTTTTGGCTGCAGTTATAAAATATAATAAATCTCATCCTGACGACAAATTAAACAGCAGTCATTTGGGCATCAACAAAAGAAGTCCTATATACGTATCGGAGCATTTATCTCCCTATTACAAAGAACTCCACAAAGCTACTAGAATCAAAGCAAAGGAAAAATCTTATAAATTCGTGTGGGTTAGAGCGGGACGGATATTTATTAGGAAGACGGACACATCGCCAGCTATATTAATTAAAGATTTAGATTATTTATCCAAAATATAGTATTGTTATAGCAATTTGTCATAAACACGTATTTTTAGATTACATTATTTTTTCGTATGTCTTATCTTAATATCTATTATCAGAACACCAGAGGTCTTAACACTAAAATTTCCGAATTTAGCTTGAACGTACTTCTAAATAATTATGATATTATAGTAATAACTGAGACTTGGTTGCAGGACAATGTTATGGACAGTGAACTCTTTGATGAGAATTATATTGTATACAGAAGAGATCGTGATCTACATAAACCTTTAGCGAAAAAGACTGGAGGCGGGGTAATGATTGCAGTCAATAAAAGATTTAATTCCTACAGAATCAGAAAATATGAGAGTGAATTTGAAGACTTATGGATAACTATGAAACTTAGAAAAGATAATAAAATAACGGAAGTTTGTATCTGCACAGTTTACCTTCCGCCTCCTGTCAAAGCCACTGACTTAGAACAGTTTTTAGAAAGAGCCAGCAAAAATTTAACTAACCTTGGTGAGACAATAATGATTGGGAATTTCAATATTCCTAGTCTGAACTGGACAGGGGATGCCTCTGATAATATTTTAGTTTTAGATCGTCCTTCTTGTCCTTATTATAATATTGTAGCAGAATTTATGGCAGTCTGTGATCTTAAACAAATAAATAATATTTTAAATTATAAAATGAAAACACTGGATCTAGTGTTTTCAAATTCACCAACAATTAAGTTAGAAAGGAGTGTAGAATCATTATGCGCTATAGATCCTTATCATCCGCCCTTAGAGATAACAATTGATATGCATGTTAAACATGTGCTGGTAAATGAAGTAGCACACATGCCAAATTATTTTAAAGCTAATTATAATAACATTACAGAATCACTAGATAAAATTAATTGGTTAGAAACTTTTAGTAAATGCAAAAATCTTGATCAAATGGTTTCTGTATTTTACACTATACTAAATTCAGTAATTAAAAAACATGTGCCTTTTCGCAACGTTAAAAATTCAAAATATCCGCATTGGTATTCGAAGGACTTAATTAGAGTCATAAACGAAAGATACAAGGTTAGACTTAGATATAAAAAATACAAAAATCCAATGGACGAAATTGTTCTTGAAACCTTGCGTCGAAGAACGTTAAAAAGACAGCGAGAATGTCACAATTATTATATAAATAGAATAGAAGATTGCATATCGAAAAACCCGAAATACTTTTGGTCATATATAAAACAGAAACGTAGTAATCGATGTATCCTGCCAAGCAACATGCATTTAGACGACGAGAAGGCTTCAGAATGTGGTGAAATTTGTGAACTTTTTAAAAAAAACTTTATGTCTGTTTACGGAAACAAGACTAATAATTTAGACGTATTCGATTCGGCTGTTTCTGCTTCCCATACGGCTAATAAAGCTGAGTGCTATAGTGTTAATTTTATATCTGTGGCTGAAACTGAAGTACGTTTAAAGCTTAAAAGACTTGATGATACTAAAGGACCTGGCCCAGACGGACTACCAGCTATATTTGCAAAAAAATGTGCAGATAGTTTAGCATTACCCTTAACTATTATCTTCAATAAATCATTATCCTCCGGGCAATTTCCGGTTGCTTGGAAAGAGGCCAAAATCGTACCTATATTTAAAGAGGGCTCTAAAAGGAATGTTAAAAATTATAGACCTGTGTCTATATTGTCAATATTCGGTAAGGTTTTAGAAACGCTGGTTCTCCCTCACCTCACCAAAGGCGTAAGAAGTATTATTTCTGAAAAACAACATGGATTTGTCCGTGGAAGGTCAACCAATACAAATCTCATAACTTTTGTTGAAAAACTTGTAGGATTTGTAGATCGTCGAATTCAGGTAGATGCAATTTATACAGACCTATCCAAAGCCTTCGATAGAGTTAACCACGAATTACTATCAAAAAAATTATCCTACATAGGTGTTGGTGGGTCGCTGTTAAAATGGTTACACAGCTATGTTTCGAATCGCAAATCTTACGTCGTAGTTAATGGTTACAAGTCCAAGAGTTTTAATAATACATCTGGCGTCCCGCAGGGCTCACATTTGGGTCCGATTCTGTTCTTAATCTTTATAAATGATGTTGTTACTTGCTTTCACCACTCTGAGGCTTTCCTGTTCGCCGATGACTTAAAAATAATTATGCCTATACGAACTGTATACGATCAAAGCCTTCTGCAAAATGATATCGAGAGGTTAACGCGTTGGTGTGATAGAAATATGATGATCCTGAATCTAAAGAAATGTTTTCATGTAAGTTTCACACGCAATGTGAACATAATTAGGACCGAGTATGTAATAAATACTACAAAAATAGATAATGTTTCTAGTATACGAGATTTAGGCGTTATTATGGACACAGAATTAAATTTTCAAGAACATATTTCTAGTATTGTTGTTAGGGCCTCGAAAGCTCTTGGATTTCTTATAAGAAATACTAAGACCTTTAGACGGCCTTACACCAAGATTCTTTTATATAATACACTCGTCAGAAGCACTTTAGAGTATTGCTGTCAGGTGTGGACACCTTTTTATGAAATTCACAAAAACCGAATAGAAGGGGTGCAGCGTCGGTTTTTAGTTAGTTTAGCTTATGATATGAAAAAGATTCAGGAACTTAACTCACATTCTAAAAGACTAAAACATTACAAAATTTTGAGTCTTGACAACAGACGCCACAAATTAGATCTATCATTCCTGTATAAATTACTTAATAACAAAATTGATTGTCCATTTTTATTGAACCAAATTAATATAAATGTTCCGAGAAGATTGCCACGGCCTGGCAACTACAAGCTGTTCTCTGTCCCCGCGCATCGCACCAACTTAGGTACTAGATCACCCATTTCGAGAATGAGCCGTATGTATAATGATTTGCCCAAGTCATCAGAAATTGATGTATTTTATGATA
>DWEW01000016.1:0-10245 GCA_018247055.1 Pseudocoladenia festa | reverse complement strand
GGATAATGAAACTAATAAATTTAGTGAAATTATTTTAGTGTATTGCTAAGTCATTCACATCTAACTGAAGTATATCAATATGACCAAAAAAACTCAATTTTGTTTTGGCAGGCATTTGTTTTACTATATAACTCAATAAGTTTTGAGAGACTAAACATAATTTATAATTTTTGAATAAAGTCATAAATATGTTGCTACAGCTGAAGACTAAGTCGAGTACCTCATATCCTTCATATATGCCAAACAACAGACCTTTCAAACTGAAACAAAACTAACAAAGGCTGTTTCGCAAAGGGACTAGGTGGTGATAGTGGCATTGCCATAGCCATCAAATAACTAGTAATACAAGATATGAAATTACTAGATTTCTAATGGAACATAGGCATAGTTTGTCAATCGAGTGCTATATAACTAAAGATAACATAGTCTGGCTAGGTTGAAGATATAAGAAGGTGATAATGACTTGGTTCTGGCAAAGTTAAAATACTGACCATGAGAGTTAATCAGATACGTGATTTGTCAAATTTGTTGGAGATGCTTGTTTACTCCTATTTTATTAAACATGACCAACAGACTTTCAACATTGTGACGAGGCTCCAAGTTCGGGCCATCGTCCAATTTTGGCTGGCAGTTTCGTTCCTACAACTAGGGGCTAAGTTTCTCATCACACACGTCCTACACATTAAGATAGCAACATCTTACGTACTAAAACACAGCCTGCAACCATTGCCTCCTAGCAGAAGTAGGTTTAGATCGAAAAACATTATGCCGTAACCGTAGTAAACAATATTCGAATTAGGTTATGTGCGTACATACCGTTTGCGCTAGTAACTTCTTCCTTTTCTGCGACCTTTCCCTGAGTTCTTTCAGCTTTTCACTCATGTTCACCACAGTCACAAAAGCCACTCTGATTAAACATGTGTCTAATTTGTTCGACAAGCATAAAGTTTATGCAAGCTTCGTGTACATTGTATATTTTTTATTTTTATATACTACACAACGGTAAACGATCTTTTGACACTATTGACACTTGACACGACGTATAAAATGCCTTCAGATGACAGTGACTATTGACAACTACTGTCATAGAGAACCTTTGAGAGTATCCTGAGAACTACTGTCAAAACGTTCAAATTGGCTCTATTTTTAAGAAATTCCAAGCCATCCCATATACTTGTAGTTTAATTAAATAAGCCAAAGCCAAAGTTATGTCCAATACATAAATGCATAACAATGCGTAGGAGAATGGGATTTGATGACCGAAAGAGGCAAATGGAAGAAAAAACGTACTGCGCCGATTCGAGATGTATTGGAAACTGGCCTCGAACATGATGGTGAACTACAGCTATTAGTTATTTATATATTTAATAAAGTAAAATAGCCAAACGGCCAAATTTATGTAACATATATTTCATCAGTTTATAGCCACGTTACTTAAATGTCTCCTTTTTTTGTACATGTGAACGGGCATACAATTCACCCGGTAATCAACCTCTAACTGGATCATTGCTCTTTTTGAGATTGAGCACAGTTTCGTTATTACTCATGCCTCATTTTTCAGAATTCACCTGCACACACACCCTTTAAACCACCACACCGTCCAAACTGAAACACAAATTAAAACGTTGCTTTGAAGTAGAAAAAGGTGTAGAAGATCTCTAAGCTGATCCCGACAAACCTGCTGCCAAGAAAGTTAGATGGTTTAGGTGTCACGATTATAATATACCTACAGTACCCAAAGATCTAGCTTTGTTTGAAAGATATGGATTCATGAGTAATTATGAAGCGTCCACTTAGCTATCCTCAGGAGTGGCAACACATTTGGAATTTTGAAATATTGTCGCGTGCTTAATGTTAATCTCAAATCGAATTGAGTGTTATAAACTTTTAAAACGTATACGACATCGGGGCACCGAATCTGATATTGTATGGAACATATCTCCCATTTCCCAATCTAAAAAAGAGATTGCATTTATTACGGAAATTTACCTAAGCCTATTTCAGCCAATTTAAGTGCGAAGCCTAAAGGGAGTTCCAGGTAGAACAAGAAAATTTATATCCGAGTTCGACTGGACTTATAAATGTTGGAGAAGGGTTACAATGTGTTGTATGTGTCCACGCTACCCACAACACAAGGAATCTTAGTGAGGGTAGTTGAGGGTATAAGGCGTAGGTAATACATATTGTTAATAAGTTGTTGAATAAATGAAATAAAATAGATAGGTATAATTAAAACACATATATTAATTTTCCTTATTTTAATTATTTTTTACAAATTAGGATCTTAATAATTAAAATATAAACATAAAATTATGGATTAATTATTCGCCTGTTTATTGACTTAAGATTCGTTTTTCACTAAAAATTAAGTTAGGATCTAAATATATTTTTATTATATGTGAATAAGGTTCTTCAAGAAAGGCGTAAAAATAACGTTTTGTGGTGTTGCATATGTTCAAAGGCGACAATGACCACTTACCAACAAGCGGGCGTTTGTTGTCCGCGCTTAAATATAAGAAAGGATCTTTCATCCTTTCTTATATTTAAAACGACCAAGGACCCAAGTCTTGTTCTTGGCTTGTCATAAATACAGTGCTCCTCATGAGGTAGGTATTTGAGTGCTATGCATATCTTCTTATGAAATTTATAGATTTAACAATAGGAATATCACTTCCTAACAATAGGAAGACTATGGACTCTGTCTACTTTTACGAGAAATCTGCGTTGTAACATGTATGTATGCATAATTCATTAGGTATACTTCCGAATTAAAGCGTAGGATCATGAACCATTTTCTGCTATAGATGTGTTTTGTGTCAAACCGTGTTTGGTACATTTATCAGCGGTGACGCACTGGCCCGTGACGTCACGTAGCAGGCCCAATTTGCAGTGACAGCCCAAGGAACAGCGCCGCCGGCGGACGCATGCGCGCAAATCGCAACGCGCTTCGCACCCGTACTTACACACGAACTCTTCATTAGGGATGAAGCATTTCTCTGAAAACAATCTTTCATCTATATTTACAATTAATTAAACTTGCAACCCTTAAGAATATTAATTTACTAACCTATCTTGGGTCCCCAAAATGTATGTTTATTTACTCATTTACACATTTGTTTCATATTTCCAATTAACCTTACTATTATTGCAATGTATCTAACCTAACAATGCGAACCTAAAGCGTTAGTGGAGTTTAAAACTTCCCATTATTTTATCACCAAGCCTATCATTTTGTCAGAAACATTACAGTGTGATCTCATTAGGATTAAACCTGTAAAAAGTAAGATTATTTAGTAGTTTTAACACTTGGTACAAAACAAGTAAACCCGAGTATCTCCACGTCGTAAATTTACGTATTTGCTAATTTATGTATGTGATATTATTTTATTTTTAATTAATAAAATTAGACAGTGCTTACGTGGCAAACAATCCTTTAGTTCGACGCAATGCCCTGAGCGGTGCCTTACTAATGGCGGACGACACAAACAACCCCGGGTACATGTTTGGGCAGAACACATAGGCTCAGGGTCTGAACAGTTCGGTTCACACCACCCACAAGATACAAACTCTTCATCGGAGCCGCAATCCTCGATAGATATTTCTTGAACTCCCATTGTTACTTCAGCTACAAAATTGTAGAATTATATACCGAACAGAAAACGTTAATTTGTTAGCATATTTAAGAACACTTTCAAAGATGGAAGGTTATTAAACTCTGGACTGTGTTCACTATAAATTGGTTTTGATATGAAGAAACTAATATACCTTTGGGACAATCTTTTAATTCCACACATTTTCCATCAGGAGCTTTTATTAATCCATCTTCGCAAAAGCAACCTGTTCTGCATGGTCCCAAGCAAACAGGATATAAATTACTGCAAGTTTTCTCACATCGTTCACACTTCCTGAATATTTGGTGCGGCTCACACAGTATGTTGTAAGCGTCTGCAGCAACGTGTATTGCTAAAACATAAAAGTATTCGTACTTTTGATAGACATTAATTTATTTCATTTTATTTATTTAATTTTTTCTTTATTGTTTCCCCTACAGCTAAGGTTAACAAAGGGTGAACTTAATGCCTTGTTCTACCTAATTTGCTACCCGTCAACCGGTGGATGTCGAATGCATGTGGCAGGTGTGTTACAAATATGATAGGAGACAAAATAATAATATTACAACAAGAAACAAATATCTAAATCTATATTTATACTAAAAAATACATCCACTTGTACGCACATACATAAATAGATTGTCGTGGACTAATTTCTTGGATGAACTCTTGCTAGATGTCTTTCTAATTTGCACAGGCAGCGAGTAGTGTTTCCTGAACAGTTAAAGACTAACGGAAGAAATTAATATTGTGAGTGGAAATGTACGCTCTGAAATTGTTATACGACCAAAGATTTTTATCATGTGTAGAATAGCAATAGAAGAGTAAATTGTGCCATGGATATCCGTATTTCCGTACGAATATATAGTTTATGACTGATTGTTTATAAATAGAGAAAACATTAATTGAGTAAGAATACTACCTGGTGGCACGCAAGTCTACAACTTTACCCCATTCAGAGGAGAATGATCCCACCCGAACGGACTGCCGGCGGCCACGAAGATATGATGAAAACCATTCCAAGGCTGAGGCAAACTGATAATGGGAGAGAATAGTAAGGATAATAATGTGGTCGACTGTATTACAAGCATATGAAAAGTCAACCAGGACCACCACCTGTTCTTCGTTTCGTCCATCCCTCGTCTAAAGTCATCAGTGACTTTAATTAATGATGTAGTGGTGCTTTGACCGGAGCGAAATGCAGACTGATATTAACTCAGCAGAATGCTTCTAAATATGAGAGAATACATGCTTGTGAACACGGCTCAAAAATTTAGACAGAAATGGGAGAACAGTTAGTTATTGGACGATAGTGAATTGAAAGAACTTGATTAAAAGAAGAAGATAGAAAATATCAAAAAGTGAAGTGAACACTGTAATAAATAATTTCAGGATCTTTCTTAACTTGTACTCCGTGTCCTACTAAATACTATAAACTGTTATCTTAAAAAAAGGATAGAGGTTAAGTTTACTTTAATATAAGCGGTAAAAGGCAGTTGTTTGCGTGTTTGTAAATTTTGATGTAAATGGTTTAGAGCAGAAAAATTACATCAATTACATTCATTTGACACAGGAACAATTTAGGTTATTTTTCAAGCTAAAGGTAAAAAGCAAGGTCACAGAAATATCTTTTTTATGCATTGAGTCTTTAAAGTAGTCTAGTGTAGTATAAACAACTGACTTCAGCTTGGTAGGTTTATTTGGGCTTACTAACGTCTTCCTTTCATTTTTATATTCACGGCTGTTAACTAACATATATCAGTTGACGATCTAACATTACTAATACATTATCAATCGAACTAACAGTAATGTTACAAAATAAAATATTTTTTTATCCTAGTTACAAATTTTCCCGCTGACCGAAAGTTTTATTATCTATTCAATTGTTAATGTCAAGAAACACAAGTGATTCTGTGTGTTTTAGTCAGTGACGTAAACAGTGACATATTTAAATTGACAATTTAATTACTGGTATCTATTTGTATAGTTGTGTGTGCGAACTTGCGAGTTCAGTAACTTTATCATTTTTACTTGTTTACTGAGACCTAATATCTGTAGATAAACTTATCAGATGGTAGCTGTTCCAAATTTAAGAAAAATATAGCAGTGCCGCGTTGAACTCCGAAGGTTCCTGGTCGTCGTCAGGAATTTACGATAACGAGGTAATAAATTTAATTGTAAAAGTAATATTCAAAAATGCCTAGGAAAGTGTTTGTAGTTGGTGTAGGGATGACGAAGTTCGTCAAACCGAGCGAGGATCGGGACTATCCTGAGATGGGCAAGGAAGCGGTGGAGCAGGCTCTGGATGACGCGCGCATAAAGTACGACGTGGTACAACAGGCGGTCTGTGGTTACGTGTTCGGCGATTCTGTATGTGGTCAGCGCGTACTGTACCAGGTGGGCATGACTGGGATCCCTATCTACAATGTCAATAACAACTGTTCTACTGGTTCCACTGCGCTATTCCTCGCTAAGCAGCTCATAGAGGGCGGGTTAGCAGACGTCACATTAGCCGTTGGGTTCGAAAAGATGGCCCCTGGAGCCCTCACCGAAGGTGTGTTCTCGGATAGAACTAATCCCATGGATAGGCACAGGAAAAAGATGGAAGACCTCGCTGGAGCCTCCAAAGTTCCGGTCACGGCACAGTACTTTGGCAACGCGGGACTCGAACACATGAAAAAATATGGCACAACAGAGGTACATGTCGCTAAAATTGCAGCAAAGAATCACCGCCACGGCATTAAAAATCCGCGCGCTCAGAGCAAAAGAGAGTACACAGTGGAGGAGATTTTAAATTCTAGGAAAATATATGGCCCACTAACAAAGCTTGCATGTTGTCCGACTAGTAACGGAGCAGGTGCTGCGGTTTTGATGTCGGAAGATGCTGTGATCCGATTCGGCTTACAGAACAAGGCTGTCGAAATCATCGGAATGGAGATGGCTACTGACACTCCAGGAATTTTCACAGAAAACAGCTTGATGAAAATAGTGGGTTATGATATGACAATTGCAGCGGCAACTAAGCTGTATAAGAAAACTGGTGTTTCTCCGAAACAGGTGGATGTAGTTGAGCTGCACGACTGTTTTGCTACAAATGAGATGATTCTGTATGAAACTTTGCAGCTTTGTGGGGAGGGGGAAGCTGGAAAGTTTATAGATTCCGGCAATAACACATACGGCGGTCAGGTGGTTGTGAATCCGAGTGGAGGTCTGATAGCAAAGGGGCATCCTCTGGGGGCCACTGGGTTGGCACAATGTTCTGAGCTGGTGTGGCAGCTGCGAGGCGAAGCTGGCGAGAGACAGGTCTGATTTGTGATAGCTGTTGCCTTATATGTGCATGTTACTCTTCATACTCTGTGGGATCGGGTAAAAATTAAATGTCTTATTTGCTCTGCTGGTGTAAATCTCATTTGTTCAGCTAAAAGTCCTGGAATTGGTTACTGGCTCTTATAGGAGAATACTGTTTGTGCATATATGTTAATGTATTCATGTTGAGTGTCTTTATGCCATCAAAGAAATGTGAGTGTATTGTGGCAATTTATGTTATTGTAAGCCTTTTAACACACAGACACACATATATTCTTATCTTTCTCAATATACATTTTTCTTTCTTGACACTGATCACATGTGTTGCCATCACATCATCCAGTGTATTTCCACACTACTACTTTTAAAACTAAACAGAGCTCACAAGAATTGATGAAATGTGGTGCTGCTGCTCCGACTAGAGGTTTAGTCCTACTAAGTCTTTGTACTACCGCCATTTCCAAATTATATAATACACCTTTCTTATCAACTTGATTCAGCAAATTTAGTTATCTTTGTCATTTGCGTGTCATTTTATCAGTGTTGCTACCTTTAGAAATATTGCTTTATAGTATTATTTTTTTTATTTTATCACAAGATTGTCAAATCTGATAAAAAGTTATCTTCATAAGCACAGATGAAGATATTTTTATGATATGATAATGTGTAATTTAAGTTTGAATAAACTACATGGTATATAACATAACCAAGGACAAATCATATCTTTTTATATATCTGTTGTACTCTATAAAAAACACCAATATCGTTATCCTGATGATAGCATAGTGGTTGTGACTTGGCTACCCTCAGGGGAGATATCAGATGTTATAAAGCCATTAGTCAACCAGACTGGGCATTGTTTGTAAATAGTAATCGTTTGGAATGCATCTTAAGCAGTCTGGTTTTTATTTATGACATCCGTTGTTTGGCCTTATTAGAAAATAAAAACCTTACAGCCACTTGAAAACTTTCAAGTTAGATGGAGCCCTGAGGCCTCTTAGTACGTCCTGCAGGAGCCTGTTCATAAATTAGGTCAGACAAATAAGTATAGCTGAGTATAACGGTAAAGGAAAACTTGTAGGAAATATGCGTGTCTGATAGCTCTCCATATCTGCCGATTCGCCATTGGTCACTGTTGGCTAAGCCAGAGACCAGGAGTGGTACATGGAGTTGACTATGATGATGATGAATACATTGATTGGTGATGAGTACACATGTACATAGTAGTAAGTAAAGCCAGCCATAGCTTGTATAAAAAAATATGTTTGTACAGTTTTTGTTAAATTCCATGCAAATGAAGTTGCGGGTTTCAGTTAATGGTCTAAGAATTTTAAAAAAATATGGAAGGTGGCGGAAATGGAAACTGTGAAAACAAAGGTGATTTTTAAATAATTAATACATAAAAATAATTTAGATCCACATACTATTATAATATAATTCTATTTTAAGTAGAGAAAAACTCACATTTATATTATCTGTACAATTTAAATTTACATATTAATTGCGTAGAGCAACTCCGGTGTATACATTCATATATATTTTAATTTTATTAATGATATTTTGGTATGTTTGTTCAGATTCTGTCATTTTATTCATTTCTATGAGATAAATGTGTATATTAAATCATGGAAGATTTAGTTACTTGAAAGTTTTAGTATTCGATTGGATGCTTCAGTCTCATGACGTGTTCTTAAGCAACCTGCTTTGTTCCCGTTTGTAAGAAACCAGTCGATATACCTCTTCAAAGGCGTTCGGCCGGCTTAAACAGTAGATAATTGGTTAGCCGGCTTCAGCCAGACGCAGCATGGTGAAGCCCTATTCCTTTGGGGATAGAGGACCGTTAATGCCAGGGTTGTCCGTACTTTGTAAATATGTTTTAAAGTAAAAACTTTAATTATTAGCAAGGTCATCTGCCTTTAAACTGGGGCTGATCAGGATCTCTTCTCAATGATAATTATTAGGCAAGTAATACACATATATATGTGCACTAATTTATTTTCGTAGCGTTACTTTGTATTAAGCAATTATACATTATTAATGTTAATTGTTTTATTTAATTATTTATAAATTCAGTTGGTCTTCAACATGTGCCTCGGCGTGTTTGCAGTTAGGTATTTTTATTAAGTTGTTTATAACAAAGTGGTTCTAGTTAAATATTTCTATTGAGTTCTTCTTACAAACAGTTTTTACAATTTTTACAGTTTTTACAAATTAGTTGATGTCAATCAATCATAACAATCCACTAATTTTTTTTATTTTTTTAAATTTTTTAACATTGAACTTCTTATTCTTCTAAGATACTTAATTTATTGTGAATAAATTATTTATTAAGTATTTTAGACATAGTAAAACCTGGTTCAGCAACACCAAAATTATCAACACTGTACCTATTATTTTTACGAGTTTTTATTTTCACATCTTGCAAACTGAAATACACTTGCACGAGTTGTATTTCAGTTTGCAAGATGTGAGTGTCGGCACACACTGAGGTTATCTAATTCACAATCTATCAACGTGGACTGGTCTATCTGGACTGGTAGCAAAGTAGCTAAGACCAATCGGAATCGGGGAAATGATTGATTTGTTTAGACTTAGACTGATTTTTTGATTTGATTGATTGATTGATTGATTTAGACTCCACCAGTTGTAAATATTTATGTAATAATAGGAGCGGTCAGAATGAGAATGAACATTTTACGAATCACTGCATATTGGAATCTAAATCAATTGAGCGTACCTAGTGTGACCAACACTACAGCACCATTGTTCGGTTCCTGACTGGGTACATACGCTAATGCTTGATGGAGGATACCAATATCTCAAACATGAAAAATGTTTCTCAATAGCAAAGTTGCACCCGGTTCCGATACTGCTGGTGCACTGGTCCGGGTAACCTCCATGTGATGTACTCTGGGCAACGCTCAATAAGTCAATGTCTTTACTGATGGGCTATTGAGCTGTGGCAAATAACCCGACTAAGAAGGGCAATTATCTGTGTGTCTCATTGACAAGCATAGAGCATAGCACAGGAGCAAGGGCGGGCTCGGTGTGCACTTTCACTGCCTACGAGCAGCATGATGTAAATTTCAGTCACTATTGATATCGAAATCTCACTCGGTAAGGTAACGTGGTCATATCTCAAAGATATTCCAAGACAAAGATCGAGTCCGAGAGACATTGGCGCGGCCTGTGTAGAGCACATCTCACGTATCATCCGCATATCATTGAATGCTACAGGTTTGCTATAGCATATCATTGATGTACATTATACATAGAGTGGGAGACAGCACAGAGCATTGTGGAATACCTGTGGGTTAACCGGTTTCAT
>DWEW01000015.1:0-10386 GCA_018247055.1 Pseudocoladenia festa | reverse complement strand
TAGAGAATGCCATCAGGCATTAAGTTCGCCCTTTGTAACCCTTTATTTTTAAGGCGGTACAAATAAGAATAAATAAATAAATACCGTAGTCCTGTCTCAACATGGGAATGGAGCAGAGCAATTATAAAATTTAAATACCTAACATTCTCACATACTAAATTACTTCTAGGCGTTTATTTCAGTTCATTTCTTGTTCAGCTTTGGACTACGTTTTAAGCTGTCAAAGTATTCTTGAAGTGTTTGTATCAATCTCATCATATCAGCCTTTTGAAGTCCACTGCTGGACGTAGGCCTCCCCTAAGTGACGCCACTCCGACCAGTCCAATCTTCCAGCCTTCTGAATCCAATTGTATCTATCTACAATCAAATAATTATTATGGCAGATTATAACTCATACCTAATAAAATCCGATACTAGATCTGCTCGGCTAAAATCCATTGCAGAGCCAGCTAATTCGGATATGCTCCCCATTTCAACCACTGACTTTTTCCAAATTATTGTCCTTCTGTTCTTGATTTTATAACTGTCGTTTCTACTGACCATATACGTTTCATCCATCCATTTGGAACTACGGGCATAATATGCTCCCAATGCCTTCTCATATCATGATATTTTATAATACATGTCATACAAAATTTGACCTCCTAAGGGCAGGTCAAGGTCAAAACGGATATAGATACAAATAAGTTATGACAAGATGCAGTCAAAACTGATTGGAGTGTTATATAAAGATAATATAAAGAGTAAGAATATCTAAGGATGTCTGCAATGTTGACGAACAGATTGCAATATTTCATTCTTATTTTATTCAATTATATGATGTTCATGGCCCTATTTGTCCTATGCGGCTAACGCATACCGCTCCAGCTTCTTGGGTCAACTCAGCTGGACAACCTAAGGAAGGTTATTAATAATATAAATAACGCCAAAACTAAGTACAGAGCAGATTCAAATGATGAAAATTGGGCTAAGTTGAGGCTAAAACGGAATCACTGTATTACAGCGTGTAGGGAGGCACAACAATGCTATGTTCTCAGTCCAAACAGTTCCAGTTCCAGTTCCTTCTCAACGGATCGAAAGACGCACAAATCGTTCTCATCTCAAAAAAAGGGTAGAGTTCCTTACGACTATCGAACCATTTCCATTCTTCTCATCCTTGTCGGACTACTCAACTCAAATCCTTTTTTGATAATTATAATCTCTACAGCAGATACACAGCTACTCCACTACTAAAAATCACTGACGACATTCGACTGGGAAAGGACAAACAAAATCTTGTAGTGCTGATATTATTGATTGATTCAGTAATGTCTTTAGCTTGCTGTTCTGTGCACACTTAACTTTCGTCTCCGAGTGTGATTGCTTTATTTCAAAGTTACTTGCATGGATATAGCATGCTGGTCCATTTTTTTGAATTCTTCAACTCTATAAGCTCTCTTTTTTCTAACACCCTTAGATATCCCTTGTGCTGGGTATATTAATAGATTGAGGTTTATCTTGGATCTTGAAAGTAACCGTGAACTATTTGCAATGTCTGTCGATGTCAATCGTATCGTATGTGGTAATTTATATCTATCTGTATTAGTTTGACATTATTAGAATTATTGATTTCATGCATTTGCTAATTGTAATTAAATTATTGTTTGTATTATTATCATTGACTGTATTATCGGCCAATTTTTTTTATGGACATTTAATTTTATTGATTTTGCAACTATAGAATTTACTATCGAGCTTGCTATCTGTCGCTCTGAAAATATTTAATAATTCAAAAGAAACGTAAAAAAACGTACCTTTAATTATAAAATCCCTTCAATTGACACCTCAACATATGTATGTATGTCTATTAAGTTTTGAAATATATGTATGTGTCTATGGTTTTTAGTTTATATATATTTTTTAAAACCCGACCCCTTTCTCATTTTACTCACTCTCTCTACATTACTATCTAAATGTTGCTCGAAAGAGATCGCTTTTTAGCGCTGACTTTAGTACAAAAACCGCTTTTTTGCAAAACGTGATTTCGTTATTATATTGTTATTTCTGTCTTTTATATTATATATATTTGTATTATATTGTATTGATGAGTATAAGTCGTCGGGATATGGCAAAAAGAAGATACTGTCACCTGTAAGGTTTAACATATCTGTTATACGCACTTCTAAGAACTCTTATACATAACAATTTGTTTTTGCATATACTCATTCTTTCTTTACAAAAAACCCTACACACGTTCACATAAGCAAAATGTTTAATGGTACGGAAGAGAGGAGCCTCCTGTTACAAGCATTATTTTAATGCTTACTAAGATGGAGACAAGCTTGTTCGTTCAATTGTATTAATAATATCTGTGTATTATATAAATATTAACGGTAATTCTAATGATATAAAAAATAATCTTCGAAACGGATGAAGCTACTTTGGCGGGACCTTCACTGACATAGACAGATAGAAAGCTGTTATAAAAAGTAACTAAGGATTATTTAAAAACAATCTCATGGTTCTGTACAAAGCTATCTGCTAGAGAAAATTATCGTTGGCCACTTTATATAGCAATATAAAACAAACCTTTATTTGAAAAAATAATTTTAGTTTTACAATTTCCGAGATGATTTTTTAGACATGGGTTTTCATTTTTTGTGCGCTTTCTTAATTGTTACCGATATTAAATCATTTGTGTGATCATGTTTTCTTTCTATTTAACTATATTGACGACGGTCGATCGGATCATTCTTGTATTTAAAAAAAAAATTACAATTGAAGTCAGGTTTTTAGTAAAACGAACATTTATGCATACATTTGATAGAAAAATTGATTATATTGACATAGTACACAGTTGTATACTTATAGTATGAAAGAATGATGGCAAGTTCTATACATTGATATGTCCAAAAAAGTTATTTGTTTTTACAGATAAACTATTTTTAATATTTGAAATATTTTTATGGTATGGATTTTAAGAGTTTCAAGACGCGCTAATCTTCTGGTACATTAACGTGGTTGTTTTGATGTGAAAATATTCCACGACGTAATTGATTAAAACTTAGTATTAATAGAATCAGGCGTTACTTTGCGGAAATCCATTGAAACATGCACATGCAATAATAAGAATATTTTCACAACCGATCCGTGTTCCATTCCAAAACGGAGCATCAACAGAGGTGTAGAAAGGACGATGGAACGTCGCATCCTCAGGGGTGTAGACGCTGCGATATGTTCCTTTGTGAGTAGAGGGAGGTACCACACTTATTTCTTCTATGAAGCAAGTCATGCGTTTCATGTCTACATTTGAAGGGTGAATGAAGGATGGTGGGTGGTGAAGGAAGCGTGAATACTGAAAGACACTGGACACTTGAGGGTTTTTTTTGTTTTGCAGAAAAATATGTTCAAATATTTTTTATCTGTACACAGGCGTACAAATCTTTATAATTAAGTCTCTTTATTACACATATTGCTTTAAAATAGTTGAATTTATTACCATATCCAAAATTTACAATAATATTCAATCCAAAATTTAAAATAATGTTTATTAATTTAATAAAATGACCTTTCTACGAAAAATATTAATGGACATTTGAATTTGCTTATTTAGTCTATACTCTTAAGCATATTTCCTTAGGCATATTGAGAGTATAGACTAAACCTTTTTATATTGCAAAAGGTTGTACATCAAATAACAATAAAAATATGTAACGATCTAGTTTTACATTTTTTATATGATTTGAAAAATGTAAATATATATAAACCAACTGTTTTATTTGTCCTAATAAATAAGTATAACCGAAATATTTCCGAGTAATATTTTGTGGCAAATCGTTTCTATAAACTTAGAACAAAACTGGACCGAGAATAGTTACTGTGGAACCTTTTTTTGCAGGTTATTAACTTGAACTTGCTATATCGTACAACTCAAGTAAGAACTAACGATGTTTAGAGGTTTTCCGTGTACTTTATATATATTTTTTTAATGTTACATGATTCACGCAATCAAATACTTTAGAGAGGTCAGAATATGCCTTAAGCATCATGTTTGTCCTCCCACGCTTTAAATTTTACTCATTATTCGGCAATAAGTTCTAAAAATTTGGTAACATTTGGTTGAAAATATTTTATTCAAATACTTATTTAAATCAGGTCAGATAGAGATTGGTCTAAAATTTCTAAGCTCTTTGGCGCCGGATTTCCATATTGGAACAACACTGCTGTGCTTCATTAAATCGGTAAAGCACCCTTTTCCAATACAATCATTATTCAATGAACAAGATAAATTGAGCGCTAGGACGTCTGTAATCAGCTATATATTTTTATACAATCCAATCCTCTAAAATTTTCATTACTCTTGTAATGTTTGTGTGCTGTCATTTACATATTTAAATTTAAAATTCGTTTGTGAATGTATGGTACGAGACTTTAAAAACATCAAGGCAAGATTTGAAGACAGCTTTAATGACTCTGAGGTCTTTAAAAGACCGCTGGAAAAGAAAGATTTAAATTCTTCAGCCATTTCATTGGCTATGACTGAATCAATTCAATGGCTGAATCCTTTGTTGTATAGAAACTAATTTCTCTATTGTGAATTTTATTTTTCTTAGTTTCTCCATCTTCCATTTCAAACTGCTTTAATTTGTTACTAGAAATCGAGGCGTTTCTTACATTTATTGTGGTTCCTAATTATGATTGGAGGTCACCATAGAGGGCTACCTTACTATTGAATGCACTAACAATAATATATTTTTTATACACTAGACACAATATTAAGTTATTAATAAATTTATTAATTTCAACGCCACCAAAACGGCAATTCAAATTGTATATTTGGAAATTCAATTTATAAATATTATTGTTTTGTTCTTTCGTTACATTTAAGCAGTAGTTACTCGTCGTCGATAAATATTGAATCTTATTTTTATTAAACAGGAGAGCAAGATAATAAAATGTATCCTTATTTGTCTTCTCCAATGAATCGTAGGCAAATTAAGTAACCGGAAGTGAGACATATGATCCAACTTACGCAAACAAAAAATAAATTGCATTGCATTGTTGATCTTTTTGTCCCATTTGTTGGGTTGGTTCAGTTTAATGTCAGTTCAACACACATTATTATAATCTATGATAAAGAAAATTAAGATTTTACCAAAGTGATTTAGTCGATTTAGTGATTAGTCGATGGTCGAAAGTCGATTAAGTGTTTTGCAGTATCGGAGTGGCAAACTTCTTTAATCTGTGTAGTTTAACTCAAATGAGAATTTATATGCATACCGATACCTCATCAAAGCAGGTATAACATTATCGTTGACGAAGCGACGAGACTCGGGTCAATCCCAGCTAATTGGCGGTCGCTGGCGATGACAATAGCCTGACTACTAGGACTTTAGGTTTTACTGGTTATAATGGGACATTACCAAATTTGCCTGACCTGAGTAGATATACTCGATAAATGTCTTAATATTTCTGACAGCGACAAAAGGTCGGTCTGTAATTTGCTAGTTAGAAGATAATGCAAGAAAGAGAACTTTATTTATATTGAACTTGGATTAAAAGTAACACTTAACTTAGTGAATTTGTTTGCACAGCTGTGAAGATACAAAAGCGGCAATACTTAAATAAAAAAAAATACTTAAAATGCACGTATATTTTCACCCATAAAAAATCGTTCAAATATATAAATATTAATTTTTAAGTGACATAAACGATTCACCGTTAAGAAGATAGTTTTCGCAAAGATTTTTATTTTCGAATTTTTTTAGGATGTCGTCGTCGAGGTGTGCATTGATGATAGTTGCACAGCGCAAGTCTTGGAGTGCCTGTGCGAGTGGGGCTTGCAAAGCGTGCGTTATTACTGGCTGAAGTGTATACTGCTGCATTGACGATATTTCGGGTCGCACTGGGGTAAAATGCATCACCACCAACTTCGAGCGCAGGGCCCGCAGATTGTACTCATAGCGCAACAGCTGCGCCACTCGCCCATACGCAGCCTCAATAAGTTGATGTGCATACTGTGCGGAGTAAGACACGCGCCCCAACAGCGACCGCAATGTTATCTCAACCTTCTCGTGCCACGACCGTGTGCCCTTCAGTTGTTCGTTAAGTTCCGACGAATCGGTCCCAGCCATCAGAGTGAACATGTGGCGGACTATAGCGTCCCTTAAAGATTCATCTGTATCCAAGCCCTTGAGTTGCTCGCTGAGTTCCTTCTTAAATTCCTCTGGCGACGCACCTAAGCAGAACACGGTACCGCTTAAACCTGCAAATTAAAGCATTTTAACGATTTCATTTTTACATTTATGGGTATTAGCAATAAATGAATAGTATACAATTTACATATTCCCACGTGAAATAGGTTAGAAACAGAGAGATTCTAAATAGTACAATGAAAAATAATCAATAAAAGATTACATTTTTATAAATCATAATCATAGATATTTACCATAATCTTCTAAGATAGCCGCTATTTCTAATGCCACCAATACTCCACTCTCATAGCCCAGTAAATAAAAGTTGGTTTTCAGTCCAGCCTTTTCCAGGAGGGTCTATTAAAAGAACAATTAAATATATTAATTAATACGATTGTGACTGTGAAATAGGATTACTAATTATGTCTACCTATCACCTAGAGAAGATAATTCCTTTTCGGTTTTAGAATGATCTAAAATTAATTAATTTCTGAGAATAAAGTTGTTCGCTTCGTATAAAATATAAGATTATTAAATTAACTATCCTTTCCTCGATAGATTTATGTACTCGGCATCTATAAGCCGCATTCTTAAACTTCGCTTCTATAAGCGAAGCTCAATGCAAATCAGACTTTCTATTTAAACGAAATTCGAGAGTTTTTTTTTTTTATTGGCTATCGAAGTAGCAAAACAAATATGCAGTTCACCTGATTAGACGTACATAGATGTACTTCATCATCACAATTACTGAAGACGGTCACAGCTGTATTATTAAGTATGATTATAATTCATAAACGTACCTTGGCATATCTTTTCGCCAGCTCTGGGATGGTCTCGTGCGGGTGGTACAGGTCCGGCTGCAGGACCAGCGCGGGGAGCTTGAGCCGCTCACACAACGTGCGGAATCGCGCATGGTGACCCTCCACTCCCGGTATAATATTTAAGTGGGTTTGTTTTACGTCGATATCGTCATCACGCTGAAAATGTTTACTTTTAGTTTAGGTTGACAAAGATACTAGTGTTAGTAGAGCGTAGCCAGATTCGTTTGGATAGGTCTCGCCTTCCTCTACTTCGTATTCACTTCCAGGATTTTATTTATGTGCGCTTCCATATCTCCTCTAAAATTTAATTTAAGTCATCATTTTACAACCCGGTGGTTGCTCTTGGGAGTTTGCTATAGTACCTCGCACAGTCTTAATTTTTACTCTACTTTTCTAAGATCTCACTGCAGTTCCAAGTCAAGTATTAGCAGGTTTTGCTCGTTGTTCCGACGGACGGACTGACAGCATGACATTTCAAGTAGGTGACCATTGCGTTATCGCTAAGCGGATTTTCCATGTTTGGACACTACAATACTTTTATGTACAATAAAGTTTATGTGACATCTGGAAATTTAATCGGACGAGTACGTATTATCTTTTTATAGTTAAATAAATGGAATAGACATATTAGGAAAGACATGACACCTAATGCTTTTGTACAGATCCCTGATGCTTATTTCAGTAATGTACTTTCGAAATTGGAAGAATGGTCTTCACAAGGATGCTTATATAAGCGAAGGTATGAAACAAACAATAATTAAAACTCCTATATACGTCTAACAGATATTTTTATTTCTAACACGCACATATAAAACTTTCGTGAAGGTATATTTGTGCGTGTTAGCTCGACATATCGGTTTACGAATGTTTAATAAACAAATAGAAACACAAATTTTGACAAACTTGCGTATCACTGGAAACCTATTTAATAGTGATTACCACTAGATGGCGCAATAACTGTTAGATGCTCTAGCACTAACTTTTTGACTTTCCACAGCAGCAGACCAAGTTTCAACGGGCAACCCAGTCCTTGTGACTGGGAATGATAAATAAAAACATAATATTCAATTAACAATTAAAATTCGGTAGTAAAATGTCTTTTAATAACTTATGACAGTGATTTATTTTCTAATAACGTTTAACTTTAACTCTTTTTATTTTAAGAATTACAGTGCAGTTAAATCGGACCCGGTCAAACTAAATTCGTGATTCATACTTACCATTGTAGTGCTTGAAAGCGTCTGCAGGAATACAATATCGGTGGTCGCAAGCAATTCGTCAGAGTCCACATAAGAAAACAGTGATCGTAATCCTTTTATATCTTCAAATTCATCACATGTTATAGACTGTTCTATATCTTCTAATCTATAAATACAAATAATGATACATATTTACATAATTCTCTTTAGGTCACTCATTTGGTGATAAGAAACGCCTAAAAAGTGGTAGTATTACACCTACTCAATTTATTATTGGAATCTATGTTAATAAAAATATATTTTGACTAATTCAATGAATGATAAGTCGCGTCCAGTTCAGACCCAAACCTAGACAAAGAATATTTTACACAGAGCCTCCCTTTGCAACGCTTACATATTAAGCACGGTCCCATAACTAGAAATATTTCAGAATTATATTTTATCGCGACAGAAATTCAGGAGTGGAAATCTCCTAGACGTTATTCGATCATGTGGGAGAAACCATCTTGGGTTTTGGTAAGTGAGTAAGGGATCCAGCTTCTCAATGACATCGAACGCGAATATCATTTTATATTCCAGGTTCTATGTAGAAGGCCTCGTTGTCTCCCTTGCGCAATGTCCATTATGAACTAGTTAGTTCATAATCAGTCCTTGTTACGTATATGCTAGTGGAGAACCTTACATTCTGAAATTGTTTGTACATTACCACAATATCACTGTTATATTAATTCCAACATTTACTTCGATTCCCACAATTTAGTGTCGATTGCCTTCAATATTGTAACATAAATTAAAGTCAAATTTGTACTATTTAAAAGAACTTACGTTTGTATTTTCAATTTTGGCATTTCTTCTTCTGGTAATGAGACATTATACATGTCGCGCAAAAATACACGCACAGCGCTCGACTTCGCTGGGTTCATTCCCATATCTGACAGACTAGAAGTTTTAGGTACTTCTTTTGGAATATTGATATCTACAAGTTGTTAAATTTGGAAGACTTATTTCAATAATTTATCAATTGTATTTCAATTTATTTTTGTACATGTTTTTATAGGTATAGAAGCTCAAATTATAAGGCCCATGATTTAATTTCAAAAAAGAGATTAAATTACCTGCCACTGCCGAAATACGTGTTAAAATTGAAGGCTTCGAAGACAAACTTTTGTGCGCCAAGATTACTGATTCACCAGAACATAGTGCTTGTTCCATTACATCTATAGCTTGTCGTGCTGTTATATCTCCATTTTGGGAAGGTATGTTTTCATAATCCATCTGGAAATCATATAATAATACCTGGCATATGTCGTAAGTGTCGGTGCATATACATCATAAGATGACAACACCTAATAGGGCGTGACTCATCCGCTAAACAGATATAAATACCTGTGCATGAATTGCGCTCAGGCAGTCTTCGTTTGTCCTAAGACTTAATGGGGCGTGACTCATCCATTAGAAGATAGTAACTGTAAGGCGTTACTCTGCCGCGTTGTTTAATGTTTATGTCTCTTTGATATAATTTTAGAGTAAAATGAAATGGGATTGCTAAAGTGTTACCACGTTGAATTCGTGAAAGGTGAAGTTCTTTTGGCTTTCTTTAATTTGAAATGAACTGAATCAATCACATCGCTATATGATTTAATCATTTTACTTCTCTTACGTGTCCTCTCGGAACGAGCTCAGGCCATCGTCTACTACGCTGATCAAGTGCGAATTGGCAGACTTCACACGACTTTGAAAACAATTATTCATGCAAATATTAGTCATGCAGGTTTCCTCACGATATTTTCTTTCTCCGTTAAACAAGTGATATTTAATTGGTTAAAATGCATAGGACTCTGAAAAGTCAGAGATACGTGATTGAGGTTCGAAAGCAGACTACAGTAGCGGGAGGCCGATTAAAATAATTAAAATAATGTCCTGATCGAACCGATCCACTGTTAAGGTTGTCACACCGTCCAATCCAATGTCCAATTTACGAGGGATATTAAATAAATAAATAAACGTTTACACACTCATACCCCCGCAGTAGGATTCCCTGTGTCGCAGGTGGCATGGACACGCACAAGACATTACAAATAACGACCAACACCCGAGAACAAACATTAATAATAATTGTCTGCCCCGGCTGGGGATCGAACCCAGGACCCCCCGTTCGGCAGCCGTATTCGCTACCACTGCGCCAGGGAGTCG
>DWEW01000014.1:0-10415 GCA_018247055.1 Pseudocoladenia festa | reverse complement strand
CTCGACTGGAAAGTTTCAATCGCGTTCGGACGAAGTGCCCGGACGAAGTTTGCCAACGGTTAGAATATGCTGATCACATATACATTGGAAGTCCTAAAGAAATTCGTCGCCACATAAGTCCAGTGCGAGGTGCTGATACTAGGCCTTGCGCGTTTGTGACATGTACGTAGCCCCACAGGCAGTCCTAGAGCGGGGGTGTGAGTGTATCAGGCGATTATCGAGTAGACAGTTTTTATAAATGTGTAATTTATGCGCAGTCTCTCATCAACCAGATGGACCGTTCCATGTGCGGCACTAAACATTTTATGCAGCTCTTTAAAACGTCTGAAGAGCTTAATTTACGAGTTCATGAATCCCCTGTTGATCCAGTTGCTTTATACGACGCTCTCTCTTGAAACTAGACGAGCTAACGATCCGCTTAGGGACTGATTACATTTGATCATTTCTGTTCGGCTTGGTTTGGTTTAAATTTATCTCATCGATTATAATTAATACAATTAATCCTTTAACGAGTTTAAATAAGAAGAATTAAGAATGCACTAATCAGCGAACAATAACTCATTTAAAGTAATTGCCCGAGTTCAATGACGCGGAGCTCGGGTAAACGCTATTTAATCACAGAATTTGATGCAAATCATTAGAGCCGTTCCCTAGGTTCAAATATATATTTTTGTACATTGCTCGTTTAAACTCATTAAGTTAAAATTAGATTCAAAGTTACAAATGAAATACGACATCATTAGAGCCGTTTCCGAGATACAAAAATATATTTACGTACATTGCTCGTCTAAACTCATTAATTTAAAATTAAAAGCGAAGTTACAAATGAAATATCAAAGAATGAAGAGAAATTTTCAACTTAAAAGCCTTCTTTCTTAGAAAGAAGTTATTTCTTACAGCTATGGGCATCACGGCGAACTGTGAGCCACATTTGCAACCGAACTTGACCCCTTTTTTACATTCATTCCTTTACTGGGGTTACACGAGTATAAAGGAAAGTCTAGAGCAAGATAAAGATTTTAATGTGTGTCCGTTTCCAAGATCCGAAACTATGCGTTTGTGTAGTCCTCGTTTAAAGTTATAAGATTAAAAGTGGCGAAGTAAAAAATTTAATATCAAACAATGAACAGAAACCTGTTCAATTGAACAACGAAGATCTTTCTTACAGCTACAGGCGCGTCGTGATGACATGGTGTGATGTCACATTTCCAACCGAACTAGATCCCCTTTTCGCATTCATTTCTTTACTGGGATAGTATATATAATATGTATATAGAAAGACACGTGATAAGGATTTTAACGCGAGTCGCATCATAGAATCTGATACGCAATTCACATCTCGGGTGAATACAACATGTACATAAATATACACACGCTTCACGCGCGTACGGCACTTTAAATGCCCAATAAATAGGCATCAAGGCCACAAGGCCGTCCATAATCACTGGTATCTTATTTACATTTACTCTTCACAACTTCAGCTGATTGTAAGTGAATACTTCGAGAAATATCATAGAAGTTGTCGAAGGATCATTATGTGTGTTTTTGTTGCTCTTTATATTTACACTAAACGTTGTTCTATCCTGAGACTATCCTAAATGAGTACCCTATATATTTATTTATTTATTCCTTAACTTTGAATAACACGATAAGAAAACATCAATTAGATTAATTAAAGACAACTAATTCACACATCACGCTATAAATTGGCAAAGACATATTTGTCTATTATATGACGAGCTATTGCTATGCTATGACGAGCTATTGCTCAAGACCATGTTATGTTATGTAGCTATTCAATAGCTTTCAATTTCAATTTCTGTAATCAATAAAACCAAGAATTAGAATGTTTTGTTCTCTATCTTCGACTGAGCAAATTACGACCAAGTGGTTCCGCCTACTATAAACAAAACGATTACATGGCGTCGATGTTTAAAAATAAGAATTAACTGATTTGAAACATTTTTCATTAATTCCCAAATAGTTTTTATTAATATTTGATTTACAAATTGATTAATAAATGTATATCGGCGGCGACGGTTTAATATTTAATAGTAGTTTAAGTCATAGAACCAGACCCAAGCACGCTCGAGTTGCCACCGACTTGTCGAGTAATGAGATAAAATGAAGCGCTCATTGGCTCGGCACTGAGTCTACCATGAGCAAGCTTGCGACTTCTACGGTCTCCGTATGTCTTCCAATTGATGATATTTAAATCAGTGGCTGACATTCACTATTTATTTTATGTAACGGGATTGACAAACATAAGGATATATAAACAAATCTTACGTGCCAAAAACGGGGTTTACGTTATTTTGAATATAACTATTTCGATCCCCCAAATTATTTCTGCCGCAATTGATAACTACGTATGGATTGGATTTTGCAGTAAAATTCCTTGTTGTCAGGTTAATCGCCTTTATCACGTATATGCGAGCTAAAAATTTCGCAGGCTCATTGCTCGGGTAGTTGTGGAAAAATCTGCCCGACATAAAATACAAATCAATGCTATATTTATAGATACCTACTTCATCATCAATCTATCACTAGGCCACTGGGCTCACTGAGCATGGGTTTCCTATCTGGCTAAGCCAGCGTAAGCTCTGGCTTAACTGCCCTCGTTCACAAAGTCAACCCATGCAGATGGGCACACTTCACATGCCTTGGTGAACATTATGGAGAACTTTTAGGCATACAGGTTTCCTCAGGATGTATTCCTGCACCATTACACCAAGTGATATTTAAATGCCTCAAAACGCACTTAAATCAGAACAGTCAGAGGTGCTGGGGTTTGAACCCTTACGGCTTATCATTGATTCCTTCTTAGCGAAGTGGGATTTATTAAGCCCGTGGTGGTCTAAATTACAATACTTTTTTAAGTTAACCTTTATTGAGATTTTTAATGTCATCAAATCATCAATAAACATTAAATGATTCTTCTCAGTGATTTTATTCATTTTTATTCATTCATATTCAAAAATACACTATTTAGAAATATTAATTTAGTATACTGACTGTGATCTTAGAAAAGTAGGTGAAAAAACACTTTACTATGTAATTTAGGTATTAAGTAATTAAGAAATAAATCTCTTGATGCGATAGTTTACATGCGACCACACTCTAAACGAGTTTAATGTAAAAATCAAGTTAGGTGGGTATTTTAAGAATTTTAGAAAAAAGGTCACTTTTACCCTTCGTGAAGATTCACTCCATCATTGGTACTGACGGCTACGATATTTTCTGTTGGCGGCCATTTGTAAATCGCAATACCGGCTTTCAAGAATCCACACTGCAATTCCTCGTCTCTTTTAGGATTTCCAGTCTTCTCGCTTTTATAAAGCTTCAAGGTGGCACACCAGTCCTTAAACTTTGAAAACTGGGGTTGGCTTTCTAATTCAGAATCATAAATCTAAAAAAAAGTAGATTAGTATATGCTCTTATTGCACGCCTAAGTTACGCAAGTTTGTTGTTTTAAAATGCCTCTGTCACATATATATTGCATATATACGATAATTTACAAATATTAATCACACGTATATCAAATAACTAATTAATGCAGCTTAAAAAAAGTTAAGGTCGGGATTTTTACCAACTTAACTGGCTCCGTACTTTCAATATATAAATTTATTAAAAATAACACGTAGTTTTTTTTTTAAAGAATTGATACATTTACGTCTTGACCCATAAAGAACGACCATTTTGAGCAAATTGGGTTGTGGAAGTCTGAATTATTTTTATTACCGTATTTCCTTCCTCTTTCTCAGACTATGTATGTTCTGACTACCTTTATGTCTGAGAAATAATAAAAAATCTAAATAAAAATAAAATTCATCCTACTAGAAAAGTAATACTTTTTGTGGTTTTCGAGGGGGGTAATATGCTATTTTTTTTAAATAATCACCTTAAACAAATTTAATTAAATAATGCAAAGCACTACTAAAATAACATCAATTTTCACTCTAAAATATGATTTAATACGTTTTGAAACTAAAAAGTTATGTCCGAATTTATTTCTTGTTTTTTACTTTTTGCTCATATTCGTTTAGGTACGTGGTTTGGAGCAAAGCCCTTTTTAGAGGAATGCGAGATAATTTTAATCAGCGATTACATCTATATACGATAAAAATTAAAACACTACAGAAAATTGAGATACTAACAGTAAACTTGGTTACAGCATTGGTATTTCGCTGCTCAAAGGAACCCTGAAAGCAGATTAACGTAAATTAGTATCGACAGTTTTGGTTTAAAATATCGATGCAAAGTCTTTTACCTTTTGAGAGTACACATATCTACTCCACCAATCTTTTTGTTCAGTTGTTTGACATTTCTTGACGGCAGTTTTACAATTATTGCTTGTAAAAATAGGGAGGAGGGTATATTCTTCTTCTTCTGGTTTTCTGCTGCAAAATATATTTCGCCAGCCATTTCTCTTGATACGTACATTCGTTAAGCTACAGCTTTGTTCCGAGTTATCTGACGTGTCATCAATTAACGAACGTTTTTTTTTGACATATACTGTCGGGCTTACTGTGAAGTAAAACACGGATAACATTGATTATATTTTTTAAACAAATAATTTAGGAACTCCAGTTTAAAGAATATTTTAAGACATTTTACCGGTCATATAACCAACTACTTCGCAAGAATAACAGTTCCCGTGGCCTATAAGCCCGGATTAAAATCCGGTCAGTAAGTAACGAATACATGCTTTATTGTACACCAAGAAAGTAATTAAACAATATACAGTAATATATAAAACACGAGTAAACAAAACCTTCGGTCAGAGGAATGATAAGGAAAAAGAAGTAACATCTAAATTTTATCATCATGTGTATACCCGTTAGCTTCTCATTTGTATATTTCGTATAAAAATTTCGCATAGTGATATAACTTCAATTGAAATACCTACTCATTCCACATAATTGTTATAGAAGTAATATTGTTTCACCTTTTAGAAAGTCTGCTGAAGTTATAAAAGCACGTTGTAGAGATGCCTCCCTTTCCACTTTAGGATACCAGGGGACAATAAACTTATTCGGTTTCTTTACGACCTTCTTTCCAACGTACAGAGATCTTCCAAATGTACAATTATCGTGTAGTTTCATACTGATACAAGGACAGAAAGGTTCAATGAGGGAACCCTCAAATAATTGGCAAACACGACTATTAGGAAAGTTACAATTTTTACTCTTTTTGTCAGTAATAACATCAGACTTGACTAGGACATCTTCAATTTCTAAAACAATACTGGGTTTCTTTGTGATATTGACATCACGAAGTCCCCACCAATAAACCTCCACCCTGCAAAAATAGCCATAAAGGATGTTGGAAAATTATATAATTTTTTGATTAACCAACTAAGTGGCAAATAAACTGCAAACATTACAAAAACCAGTGCTACAGGTAGTATAAAATAGGTAAACCTACTTGTAGGTTGAGGTTTTTGGTATTAAATGCGGTGGTAAAATTTCAATGTCAGTCAAAGAATTTTCATATTCCATTATATCCGAAGCAATAAAACATTCTTGACCAGAATTGTATACCGTCGATTTTAAGATCTTTTCAGGAATCTAGATGGTCAGAAAAGAAGAGTTTTACGAAATTACTGCTTTTCTCATAAAAAACAGAATATTAATTCGCGTCACATCAACTTGAACAGTCTTGAATAACTCAGAATATTGAGATTTACTTGGTAAGTTAATAGTACACTGACTATTATATACATTGATATATGCCTAACATTGCAAACAAAGTTTTCAAAGATTTTGATTATGCTTAAATAAAAGATAACAAGTACCAACAATAATATTTAGAAGAGCATTAGAGAATAATTAAATTTTAATATGTCATTGTATTATGTATTAAATAATCTGCGAATATACCTATTTTAAAATGTTTTCTTTAAGTTATAAATAACTCGGTCAGAACTAGTTACTTGTTATAACCATAAATTAAGGTAAAAATGTTTGTCAAAGAAATTAATATTATATATTTCATAAAAACACATTAGCATTATAATTAAATAAGTATAATAAGTCATATTGTGCAACGACATCTTTAGGACGTTATAAAAACAAAATAATCGAGAGTGGCTCACGCTGCTTTAATTAGTATTCCATCTATAGCATAGATGGCGCTGACTGGCTCTTTACCAAAATACATAACAGTATATTTTAAAAGAGTTTATAAAGCTAGTAAACCTGTACCTGTAATATTTGTGCAGATATAAGAACTTTTCCAGTAGTTTCCAAGCCCTTGCGCATATTATGCCATTGTAGCTTAGGCGCTATATTGTAATCGTTTCTATCGTCTATAACAGAATTCATTTGAAAGCTACCCATTAGCTCTATTTTATCCTGTAAATAAATAACATAAACTAATAATACATTTTTAATATACAAGACAAATGTTTACCTGTTGTTTTTAACAGGAGTTTGGTGAGAATCTAAGTGATGACTGCTTCAATCGTAGGTACTGCAAAAGATCGTTATTACTTTAACCAGTTGGCTGAATAGGCTTAAACTTAGGCAAGCAGTTTTTAGGAGCACATTTTTTTTTATATTTCGAATGTCCTCATGAAGTGTATAGGTATTACACATCTTTTATTACACTTTCCGCCCTTTAATTAAACTATGAACAATAAGTATCGTCATCTTCTGTTTTCTATAGTAAAATAACCCCTCTGGTAATCTCAGAAACTGCAGTAGAGGTAAGGGGGGCTAAAATTTCAAAGCCCATTCTGTTAATGTTCAAATTCGTCACTAACTCTTCTCCTTAATTCATTGATGTGAAGGCAACCCTGCGTTAGTAAGCCAATGGAGCTTGCTCCCATTCTTAAGCGTGGAGTCTTCGTCATTCGCGGTGATCTTATTTTGAGATGACGGTTGATCAGCAGTGAAGCGGTAAATTAAACCTTTGTAGCTGCAGCAGCAGGTACAACCTAAACTTCGTGGCAGCAGTTTCGTCCGGGTCAGTGAAGCAGCTTTTTAAGTTGTATTTTGGTTTGAAAGGTTTGAGTTTCGGTTAAAACTGTTAAAAATGAGACGACCAACTTAGTCCTTTAGTCCGTTAGGAATAATCAGTTGTGACCAATCTCAAAAAGGACAATGATCTAGTTTGAGGTTGGTTTTGGTTTTCTGCAGCAGTATTCACTTAACACCAGGTAAACTGCAGGCCGTCCATGTCCATTTGTTACTTCACTAAGAATAAAAAACTGATTTAATGTATGCAAAAAATTTCAAGTGTACTGTTCATACTTTACCAATAAATTACTACAATAAACTTCGATCAAAATAACAGGTGCATATCTAACTAATCTTTCTGTTGAGGTAAAAATCGTTCTTCGCAGTCTTAAAATCTGGTTCCAGATTGGTATAGTTGATATTTCTATGGCCTGTTGATAAGGTTTGATATTAAACAGTATCGAAATAGCTTTTGCTATCTCTATGTAGAAATAAATATAACTAGTATAATAATGATAACAATAATATACTGTATTGTGCACCACAATTAAAAAAACTACAAGCAAAGAATATGGTTAAAATGCATTAGACACAAAAGGCAGTCTTATCGCTGAGGTAGCGATCTCTGACAGACAACCTTTGGGTAGAAGACAGAAACCATGGACCAGAACTATGGTGGGGGTGCAAAATTATATTCCTACATATACCAATACGTACAGACACATAATATATACACATATTAAGAAATCATAATAATAAATAAGTATCAATACAGATATATTACACATATACCTTTCGTTAATTATTTAATAAATTATATTACTTATATTAGTTTTAAAATACTTCGCCTCCATCCGTGAGAAGATTGTATGGTGCCATATATTTAAAGCAACATGTACTTCCCTCACCCCCACATAGCGTCATGCAACAGAGCAACCTCAGTGGTAGAGTCGACGAGGTTTGGTCGAAGAGACTGAACCTTGAACCATACAGTTTTCTCCCGAACTATTGCAAAATACTTCAAAAATTAACACACCATCCGTAAGTAACTCCTGATTTTATGACTTATTATGCAATTTTTTTTTTTTAATTTTTGTTTTATTTTATTGTTTAATTAATAGATATGTTATACTTTATATAGTATAATATTAATTAATAATAAAATATAACTACAGCAACCATTGCTAATGGTGCTGGTTTCTAGTTTATTGTTGCAGCGATGCATATGCAATCAGGACTACAATCCTATTAGCAACCCCCGAAAAGAGGGGTGTAACAAGTTTGACTGCTGTGTCTTACTTTACTTTCAAACTTATGTGTGATCTAAAATTTGTCGTAGAAAAGTCTTTCACAGTTGCCCCAGTAAATTTTTAGTTTAAACTCTTGTTTTGGGTGTAAGTTAGTTTGGTGTCTGACCGCAGCCAAATGTGACCAATTCAAGTCAAGTAGACTGCGTTTTCGATTGTTACATATAAATTTTATTCCACATAACTCACATACATAATCAAACTACTGTTATTATTTACTAAAATATGTCTAAATCCCTGCACATGCCGCACATACACACACATACACATACACACACACACACACACACAAATCTTAATTCATTCTATGTATAATCTGTGAAACTATATGAAATAAATCTCGAAATAAACAATTCCGATCTTACTTCATTATCCTCGCAATATTCTTCAAATAAATGCTCATATTTAATGGAGTACAAAGTTTTATTTTCAAGTATTCATATAAAGGTTCGAATCTTTAATTTACGATATGATATGTAAATACTTTTCAAAGAGTGTTTGCTACTTTTGTATTGAAATTTCTTGCTACTTTTGTATTGAAACGTTGCTTGGTCGGTAAAACTCGGTAAAACTCAATATTTTTTACTATAAAAACTTTGCTAGAACTTTAACTGTGGGAACTTTAAAGTTTTAGAATTTGAGTACAATTCAATACAAATTGCGAATGAAATCAAATACTTTTTGAAACACTCTATTTTCCTGAGCGTACACATATGGATATTGGACCTTGGGTTTGATTACCAGGCGGGGCAAATCATTACGTGAGTACTTCGGCGTGTTATTGTTATATGTGTCCTTGTTACCCGCGACACAGGGGATCCTAATGTGAGGCTGTGAGTGTATATTGCAGTGTACCATCTTGCTTAAAAAAATATAAAGACATTTACGTATATCAGACAGGATTATACTCAGAGGCTCTTATGCATTAGCTGCGGTATTATTATTCGAGGTGATTAAATTAAAGTAACGAATGTCACGTGGGTAAATAACAGATGTAACATGCATACCTATACCCGAGCATATACCCTCGCATCCATATCCACCAGGATGTCGAACAGGATACTAGTAGGATACTACCCCGACTAAACGGAAACATCAATAAATTTGTTTGGTATTCTTGACAATCGTATATGTATATAATTTTTTTTTTTTAACATAACGCATTTTAGTTAATTCCAGTGAATTATATCTCCTCCATTAAATAGCCATAAATGTATACGCTATACCTACATACAAACAAAACAAAAACAAGTAAGAACTTCAGCAGGTACTTGTAAGTTGAATATTTTGTATAATAATATATATATAATATAGGGTAGATATTTCTCTTATTTTTTTTTACACTACACAACTTTTGGTAATTTAGGCAATCTGGAATGTAGCGTAAATAATCTCCAATTAAAATTATACTATTCTTATCTTTAACTACGGATCTAGTTTGAAATTTGAAGAAAGAAAACTTAACTTACTTTACTTTCCTTTGAACTGTTCAAAGTATTTACTCTAAAGAACACGTGGTTTAAATTATTGTTAATGTGAATACAAAATATTCTAGCCTTATATGCAAAAATACGGCATTCGACCATCTGAAAAAAGATATTGTAGTATGTTACATTTAGAAAATAAGAATCTTTACTTTCTTAAAACCAGTGATGGCCTAACTTTTAAGAAATCCCGCTAGTCAGGGTTCAAACCCCATGCACGTATCTCTGACTTTTCCGAGTTATACGCGTTTTATGCCCTTAAACATCACTTGATCAACGGTGAAAGAAATCATCGTGAGGAAACTGACATTTCTGAGAGTTCTCCGTGATGTTCTCAAACACGTGTGAAGTCTGCCTATCCGCACTCGGCGAGCGGGGCGGCGAGGTTGACTATGGCCTAAGCCTAGCCTTTGCTGAGTAGTGGGCCGATGAAGGATTTTTGATTTGATTTAGTTTCGTTGTTGTTATTAAATATCACTTAGTTAACGGTGAAGGAAAACATCGTGAGGAAACCTGCACGCCTGAGAGTTCTCCATAATGTTCTCAAAGGTGCGTAAAGTTTGCCAATCAGCATTTGGCCAGCGTGGTAGACTATGGCCTAAACCTTCTCGTTCCGAGAAGAGACCCGTGCTCAGTAGTGGGCCTATGAGGGGTTGTTGATT
>DWEW01000013.1:0-10703 GCA_018247055.1 Pseudocoladenia festa | reverse complement strand
AATACTTGTTGGTAAATATAATGGTCCTCCTCTAGATCCATGCTCCTGCTGCTCCTGAAGACTAATTCCATGCTTCCGTTTCAAACTGGAAAAGAAGGCATTAGATAGTATCGGGCTATAAATAAATCTGCGGTTAGAAAAAAAATAGGGTCGGATACGATCAACGCGTTATTTTATGGGAATCTTACGAGCTTAAAGTTTAGTCCAAGTTTTATGTGAAAATTTGAAAAATGAGAACATTTCATTTCATTGTTTAGCAAGATTCTGTGATACAGTGTTTTATCCAAGAAAATCCACGTGTAAGCTTTTAGTCTAGAGTAATCTATAGAACGTATCTACCATTTTAATTTATTCAATTTAATGAATCATCTTATAATAAATTACTGAATAAGTCATCTTCAGGAGTGTTCATTCGCGGAAGCGGCACGATGAGCACTGAAGTTCGACATTAACGTTACTTTAGGCATAAAGTAGAGCCTGTATGTACATTAAATTTTTCTATCAATTTTTTTCATAACATTCGTTTGACTATGCACGGACTTCAAATTTACCGTTTTTAAAATATTTATATATATCTTACGCGTCATAATTAAGGACGGTTTGCGTAATCTTTAGGAAAATCAGAAACAACAGGTGCTTGTACAAGTAAAAGGCCATTTGAAATAGCGGTAGACACGAATAGCCCACAAAAACATTAAAACCAATGTCGAAAAATTAAAACCGGAAAGGATTGCCTTATTATTTTTGTTAATAATTCAGGTGGTTCTTTGCGGAACTCTATTGTTACTATGTTAGTTTAGACCACTTGCAACCGTCCGCAAAAAAAATAGTAATAATTACTACTCCTAAACACTTAGTTTTTCACTTCATGTGTACAGTATAATCCGGTACCAACACCGTTTAAGCTAAAACATATTTACAAAATTAGGTTCGTAATAGAAATAGGTGGTCACCAACACCGTGTACATCGTGGTTCTGGTTCGGGTATCTTTCTACAATTAAGTTTATGTTCTACCACCTCTGAATCTTAATATTAATAGATTTCTTTATAGAGATAGCTCTTATTTTTCAAACAATATTACGCCTCATAATAGTAGCTAGTTGTGAATGTTCCCTCAAAATTTGTTTTCAAGATGGATTTTCGGACATGGCTTTTAATTTTTTTATACGAAACCGTAATTATTTTTCTAAATCCAAACTTACTTCCTAAAATATCAGCCATCCGTCAGTGCAAGTCCCCCCAAAATGACTTCATCCATTCCGGAGAATAGGTTAGTTTCAGTTTGATTTTCTGCAGAACCCTAAATATATTTTTTGAAATAGAAGTAACGTTTTTTCTTTGAAAAAAACATAAGCTATCTGTCAGTGAAAGTCACGTCAAAACTTCAACCGTTTCGGAGTTACAAAAATTTTACCAATATTATATATGTGTCCAATAACGTGTACTGAGTATATACCAATTTTCATCAAGTCCGGTTAAGTCATTCTTTAGTTATAAAAGCAACACACAGTCAAACAGAAAAAAAAAATATGGTAAAATAGATGTATGGTATCATAAAAAAAGATATTGATCACATATTCGAAAAACAAAATTACACATAGTCTCAAGAGATTTATAAAGCAATATAGAGTGAAAAGAAACGTTTTTCTCCTGTGTGTCTCAACCGCTTTCCTTTTTTTGCTGTTTTGTTCCGTTTAGTGGCTATTGAAAAGCTTCAGGGTTATCAATCAAAGCATTTTGTAAACAGGATTTTTGACCGCTCAAAACATAAATGCACATTATAGAGCCTTAAAGCATTATTTAGCAGTCGTTCCTCTGACATGGAGATATATAAGAGTTTCTGTTGTTATTTTCAACTGCTTAGACGTTAACAACACATCGACGTTAACTCAGTATGTTATCAAAGATTGCTACGTTTCACAGCGCAGCCGCGTGCCCGAACCGCGTGCCGGAGCCGCGTGCCGGAGCCGCTTGCCGGAGCCGCTTGCCGGAGCCGCGTGCCGCACCGCGATAAAACAGCCACCCTTAACACAGTTCTAGTACAATGATCTTTGCTACTCACGTCACGGAGAGTTAGTGTCGAGGCCGGCTCTCGATATAGCGATGATTTATGTCTCACATACAATTTGAAATCGAACACAGGACATCTAGTTCGTTAGACGAAGCCACTAATACAATACTGCGTGGTCGTGCATAGGAAACCTTGGTTTATTCCTTTTGATCAAACCACCGAAAAGCATGATCTTTCTAAATGATCTGCTCTATCTGAATATATTCTTTGAATATAGTGAAAATAATAAGTATCTATAAATATGTACACCACTACTTAAGAGTTATCATACTAATACAGTAAAACCCGTTTAATACGTTTTTGTAGGGACTGAAGAGAAAAAATGTAATAAACGGGAAAACGTTATACGTGTTCAGGGTATGATTGTGCAGTTATAAACAAACTTTCCAAGCAATCATTGTTTATTATAAACAGTTCTTTTAAAAGTTATAAAACATTATAAAAACTAATTAAACAACTTAAAATTCAAAAATTATTATAAATTTAATTTTACAAACTATACAACAAAGATAACACTAATCTCGTCTAAAAAAAGAATCTAGTGTTGTTTGAACGGTAGAAGTCGCACTGTTAAGGATCATCGCAAATTCTAAAGAATTAATTTTAGAAATATCAGTTTCGCTCGCATTTACATTTGCCATCAGAAAATATCGTCGAATTGTATCAATCGCAGATAACGCTTCGTTTCGAGTCGGAATTTTTTGCGATTCTAAATCCGCTTCGTCTTCCTCCTCCATGTTGTCCAGTTCAGGTTCAGCCGAGTTGTCTGCAATGATTGCATCCAAACTTTGGATTTTGGATGTCGTCACATCGTCATCAATCGCAACATACTCATCAAAATCGAAACCAGGTTGGTCGAACTCAGCTGACAGATTCAGATCAGGAACGGCGTCGGTTGTCGCAATGTCGCAATTTTCCTGTGAACAAAATATAAAAGTTTAAATTGTTGTCAATTTTCAATTCAAACAATTGAAAACAAAATTTTTCAGAACTCTTACTTTCACAAATCCAGCTTTTCGATAACAATTAAACAGTGTTGATTGCTGAATAGCGTCCCAGGAAGAGCAGATATAGTTGATAGCGTCCAAAACCGTTATAGGTTTTGCTGTTTCGGGATTGTCAATGGTTGCCAAGTACCGCATAACTAGTCGCCTCCGGTAGAATTGTTTCAGGACTTTGATTATTCCTTGATCCATCGGTAGCAACATGCTTGTTGTGTTTTTCGGGAGAAAAACCAGTTCGACATTTTTCAATGTGACATCCATCGGTTGTGCTGGACAGTTATCAACAAACAACAGGATCTTACGATTTGACTTCCCCATGTTTTTGTCAAGATCTTTCAGATACTTCTTGAATCGTTCCCCAGTCATCCAAGCTTTTTTTTGGGAGTCATATTCACACTTTAGTTTGCTCTTTTTGACGTTTTTAAAACATCGGGGGTTTGCAGACTTTCCGATAACAAGCATTTTCAACTTCTCCGAGCAATCCATGTTACATCCGGCAAGCACCGTGAGCCGTTCCTTGCTTAACTTTCCTCCGTGACAGTTTTCGCCTTTCAAGGTGTACGTCTTGTTGGGTGTAAGTTTGTAGAACAAACCAAACTCATCCACGTTGAAAATGTCCTTCGGGTCGTATCTCCTAATGTATGTTGGTAAAATGTGATTGATCCACGCATCCACATCATTTGTGTTGACAGCTTCCGATTCGCTTATGCACACAATCTGCTTATGCACAATACCATGACGCTTGTTGAACCGATCTAGCCAACCGGTGCCTGGATTGAAATTTTCGACTTTGAGAGTTTTTGCAACTTCCGCAGCTTTTTCCATGATGATCGGGCCACTCACAGGAATATTTGCATGTCGCGCTTGGATTGCACCCACTCGAGTAAAATCGTCTCAACATTTTCATACTTTGCCGCCTTGACTTTTTTTCGCGCCGAAGAACAGTTAACGGCACTTTCCTCAATATTAGCACGGTTTTTTACGATTGTTTGTACCGTGGACGGCGGAAGATCCAACGATTTAGCGAAACTTTTTAAGGGATCTGACGCGCTGCGATTATCAAACGCTTTCAGAATTTTAATTTTTGCTCGATAGACAAAGCCTTCCGTTTAAAAGGATTCATTTTTGAAAATCGATATGTATCCTTTGAAGTTTTGTAGCAAACTGATAAACTGTCTGACGATCTCAACATTTATATACAAATTCCAACATTGACCTGACCCACCTAAGAGGCCTTCGACAATCAGGCAAAATAACAAACTAAAAATAGGATCATAAATTCCTTACTTCCGAAAAACATCCTTTCAATAATTGCAACAATAGAACAATTAAAAGGACAAATTGGAAATTTTATCTTTGCAGGACACTAAAAAGATTAAAGAAAAAGGGATTCTCTTTTAAGAAATTCTCTTTTAATCTTTTCACTAAGTGTGACAATAGACTAATTAAAAAGGACGAAATTCGAAGTAACAAAAAGAATATGAACATAATACATTTCTATTTTTAGAAAATCATCGTTCCAATAAACATGACAATAGATTCATTTAAAAAGGACAAATTTGAGTTTCCAAATTTATGCTCATTACAACAAAGAAAACAAAAACGTCTTAAACGGATTATTTTCTATTAGGCATAGGTGTAGTGACTCGTAGGAAAAGTACGGTGTAAACGGGAAACCGTAATAAAAGGGAACGTTATATGCAGGTCAAAATATGTACAAAACAATAGGAATGTCCAAGGGACCGAATGATCGTAACATTATAAACAGGAAACCGTATAATACGGGAAACGTTATAAAAGGGTTTTACTGTAGTTACAGGGTATTTTTTTATTATTATATTTGAGTACCAAATCACATGCTCTTTACTTTGTATTAGCCTATATAAATACTAGCTCAAAAAAATATCATTTTTCGGTTTAACTGGTGATACACTACTCCTAAGGACCATGTCAGTCACCCCATATCTCCCATGTATCCCAACTTCTATACCGTTCAAACTAAAACAACTCACAGAAGTTGCTTTACAGCAGAAATAGGTGTTGTGGATTACTGTCTCCAGCAATCCAAGACCAGGTTCTACCTGGTATTGCATTTGTTAGTTTATTTTCTATTACCGATTTTAAATTATATGCTAACATAAATGTGTTGAAGCTCTTATTTACACTTATCTAAGGTTTGTATAAGGAAAATCAGAACAAAATTGTTCTGTTATATACATAATTATATTGTAAAGGTTACCAAATACATATTCTAGCATTTCTTATTGTCTGTAAATTAAGGAAACCTATAATTTTATAACAGAGGACTACAAAAGTGCTTTAATATGTTTAACAACATTTTAATACTGTGCATTTACTGATTGAACAAATAAAAAGTAAAGTAAAATTTTTTGTAAGGTCATTTTGAATCTACATTTAAATGTGGATTCTAATGCCCTTATAGTTTTTAAGGAATTAAGACAATTAAAGTATACAAGTGATATTCTTTTACATAAAAATTAACATTTTGTCATTTGTACTACAATTTATCAATAGTTGTGAGAAGATAGTGTTCTAGTGGCTAACATAAAACTATCTACTATCAAGATACTATGTTCTATCAGCTGATAGTAGATTCATATTTTGATGGGAAATTAAAATAGCAAGCTATGCGGCGGTGTAAGCTTTGTTGCTGCCAGATTAGGATTGGAGACTTTAGTATCCTATCCACATGTTGAAGTCATTTTTTTTAAATGCCAAAGTAGTTCTTTGAAGATAAATTTTGTTTATTATTGTCTATCAATTTATTCATTACAAGTTTTATTTTATTGATTATTCATCTTTCCTTTTCATTTTAATGTAGCATTAGAATTAATAGGTTTCGAATTGTTTATAATGTAACTTAACTATATCTTTATATGCGTATTATATCATTATCGACGAACGTTTTATAGAATAATGCGTTTCGATAACTTATCACGTCATAGGATGGTCTTTCGATAAGTTATCTAAAACTTTATAGTCAAAACATACCTTTATTTTGATAAAATAAAAAACTACTTACCAAACAAACTCATTTGATTGACGAAGGAACTCCATATTTGTAGTTTTACTCTAAAAACAAATAGCTTTATTATTAGTGCATTGAATATAAAAACAAAACAAGCAGTATTACTCGTCGACAGAAAAAGACGACACCGGAAAAAAGTATTTTCGTTGACTGCATTAAAATATTCCTCACCAACACAGTAATCTCAGTATTTTAAGAACACGACTTATTAACGTTATTTCTGCTTATAAAGTAACGTTGGCAGGAACCGACTTTTCGCGGAATGCCATTATGATTATAAATTGTTTGAATATAATAGTAGACTTGACAATGAAATATTGATTGATCTGCCATAATTTGCATTGCTTTATCTGTTATTATAAATAAATAGAAACAGATTAAATATGTACCTTTGATTTGTTTTACTTTTAATTTATTATATTTAGTAATTTTTGAGCAGACATATTGTACACTTTTACTTAACGCATAAATTGATGTTTGCCTATGTAAATAGTACATAAATACTGGTATTTGAATATCTCGTTACATTATTCATAAGTATAAATCAATAAAAGAAATAGTAACCGATAATGGTTTTAGTATTTTAAATAGCTACACAATTTTGTAATATTATATTTATCGGCATACCTTGGTTTTGGATTTTAGAAAATATTAAACTTTGACATTGACATGACATGTATTCGGATTACGCGGGAAATAAATTGATATAAAAAATACTTAACAGTGAAAACGAATCCTAGTCCGAAGTTAAAATCTAATCCTTATTATATTTTAGAATTATGGGTGACCTACCACAAATCAGAGCCGAAGTTAACAGTGCATTTAAACTCAGTGGCTTTATAATAAGAAGAGAAGCAAGCACTTTTGTTGCTGAACAACTGGTTGCATTGAGTTATCAAGAACGCCAGAAGATGATAGACAAGTTAACGGCTCATTTACTTCATCAGTGTTTATCGCAGCCGGTTTTAGAAAAGCAACATTTGGAAGTAGCGTACAAGGAATGTACGTCGTTAGGTCTCGAAGAATCCGAAACTGTGCTCAACGTTATTGATGCCTTCAGTATATCAAAATTATGCTATGATAACGAAAGGAAGAAATTCGTGAAAGACGTGAATGCAAGCAACAATTTGTATCCCGAACCTAAGTGGAAGGCGCAACTTTTGATTGACAGGTACACGGTTATTTGGCAGAGAACAGTCCGAAACAAATTGTTTGCCAAAGAATTGTTACCATCTATGGAGAGTGAAAATAAGTTTAAATTACGCAAAATTGAAGTATTGCTTAGTTCTTCAAGTAGACTCGATGATGTTATTGTTCTGGGGTTACTAACTCAACTAACCGAAGGAAAGTTATATCTTGAAGACCCAACTGGAAGTGTTTTACTTGATATGTCACAAACAAGATATCACTCAGGTCTGTTTACTGAATGCAGCTTTGTTCTAGTTAAAGGTTATTATGATGATAAAATTCTGACTGTCATGGGTTTAGTTTTACCACCATCAGAAAGTAGAGAGAGTTCTCTACCCTATTATGGCAATTTGAATACTTTTGGTGGAAAATCTAAAACTTTGTTAAAGAATTCTCAGAGTCTTATAAAAATTGAACAGGAAAATGAAGATGGTATGATTGTTTTCTTGTCGGATATATGGTTTGATAATCTAAAAGTTATGTCAAAGCTAAAATCTTTGTTTTCGGGATATCTCTTTATCTCATGTCCTTATGGCTATGAGCATAGTACACAGTTGAAAGCTGCTTTGACAAACTTGGGTGACATACTATACCAGTTTACAAAATTAAGGGAATCCTGCAAGTTCATATTTGTGCCTGGCCGTGGAGACCCAGCAGCGGCAAACATTCTACCACGAGCAGCGATTCCAAGCTCTATAACAGAAGAAATAAGAAACAAACTCGCACAAGCTGTAATTTTTACGACAAACCCTTGCAGGATACAGTATTGCACACAAGAATTGGTTGTCATAAGGCAAGATTTAGTTACTAAAATGTGTAGGAACTCTATATATTTTCCAGAGACTGGTGACATACCAGACCATCTAACTAAAACGTTATTAAATCCATGCACCTTGTCTCCATTATCCTTAGGGGTCCAACCCGTGTACTGGAAATATGCAGATGCCTTAAATTTGTACCCAATGCCTGATTTAGTGGTTGTGGCGGATACATTCCAACCTTACACCAGAACTTACCAGAATTGCCAAGTTATCAACCCAGGTTCATTCCCTAGCATCGTCGCAGACGTATACATCTTTGTGTCCCTGTTTTTTTTTTGTTTAATGCGTTTTTACTGACCAGTTTGGTAAAATAATTATATCATTGGATTCCTAAAATTACGAACTTTGTGTCAACAATAACAGTTTTTGAAGACCTGGGATAATTAGTGTAAAAGTGCAAAACATTTTTAAAAAGCCGTTATTAGTGAACAAAGTGACCAGTGATCGGTACTTGTGATCACAGTGCAAACAAAAGGATTATATATACCACTATACCTATTCGTAAAACAATTGCATTTGGTCACCAAAACAATAGCTGTTTTTGTTACATGTCTACGTAGACGCGGTGGCGTTGTGGCTTTTGTTTGAATCGTTGACGTGGTTCCGGGTTCAAATCTACATAGATTTTTTTTTATTTTTTGTGAAAATAAAACTTCAGAATTACAATTTAAGTAATATAATATCCTTCACCGTCAAATACTATTTTTGTGTTACACATACAAAAATAACGTTCCAATGGCTATGTGCACTGCTTGTGGAAAGTTTCTTTCGCAGTCGGGTGCCGCGACATGTGCGTTGTGCCCTTGCGTGCGTGCGTTGCGTTGGGTTGCGTTGGGTGCGTTGCCATTCCCGATTATGCTGCTGCACCTAAAGATTGGGTTTGCCCAGATTGTAAGAAAAAGCAGCGTAAGAGTGACAATGCAACTATTCTCGTAAAAAATGTATGTGGAACCGTTGATACATCGCTCAATAGTGAGATTCATACTTCTTACGCAAATTCGCCCCTGGACTCAGACGTGCGGGTTATACGTCGAGAATTGGCCGAGTACATGGCCGAGCAACGGGAATTCCGTGAGGAACTCCGTGCATCTCTGTCCAGTATGGGGGAGCGACTGGATGGTTTGGAGCGGCGTATCGAAACACTTGAGCGGAATAAAGCGGCCCCTGAAATAGAAAAGGTAGTTGAGCTACAGCAAACTGTGGTCCAATTGAAGTTGGAACTCAGTGAACGCGATCAGGAAGGGCTGCTGACTGATCTGGAAATTGGTCAAATTCCTGAGGAGAAGGGGGAAAATGTCCTGCACTGCGTAACGGTTCTGGCTGCAAAACTGGGGGTGAATTTAGAAAGTAAAGACATTGTGTTCGCCGAGCGTGTTGGAGCTGCAGTGCCAAGTGCTGCCCCGGCAGATGCAGCGACGTCGACGGGGCGGCGACCGCGCCGTGTCGTGGTGCGGCTCGCGCGTCGTCAGCTGCGGGATGAGCTGCTAAGTGCTGCCCGGGTTCGTCGTAATTTAACCTCTTCCGATATCGGACTGGCAGGCCCACCTCGACGGATATATGTTAACGAACGCCTCACCAAGAATAATCGTTGGCTGTTTCATCGGGCCCGAACAGAATGTGCCAAGCGACAATGGCGTTACTCGTGGACCAAAAGAGGCCGTGTCTTTGTGAGAGAGGGAGAAGGCAAACAGGTTCACCATATACGTACGGAGACAGATTTGGAGCGTGTTTTTGGTAGTATCACTGTTTGAGGTCATTTTATTAATATTGAAACTTTTTATTAATTTTTCTAAAATTCTTAAGATGGTATTGGACGAAATATTCAAAATTATACGACACAAAATCAGACAAAACTTAACATCCCACATACGCACACACTCACAAACACACTTATGTACAAATATATGCACATCATATAGACATACATTATTAAAATTAAATCTCTTTACAGTATTATTATTATTATTTTTTGCTATAACACATTGTGTCGACAGTTACTCTGATTTGAAATTTTTAACATTTGCTTTCACAAACTTAGCAGTTTGTGATAAATATGGTTAGACAACAACTAAAAATAGGTTTACATAACGCAGGTTCACTTGGTACGAATCAAGATAATTTTATAGAGTCTATTACTCGAAATGATCTAGATATTTTGGCTGTAAATGAAACCTGGCTCCGAGCGGGTCAAGAGGGACGCGCCCCTACATTGCCTGAATATCGGTTAATGCACACTCCTCGTCCGCAGAACGTGCGCCTGCGAGGAGGTGGTGTCGGCTTTTATGTCAAGCGAAATATTACCGTTCGCAATTGGCGTCATCCAGTAGATCCACTGCACAAATCAGTTGAGCAAATGTGGGTCATTATGACTCTAAACGGAAAAAAGCTAGCTATTGGTACGGCGTATCGACCGCCATGGATGGAAACTGATTTATTTTTGGATGCAATAACTGATACGATTACGTCAATTCCTAGGTATGACAATATAGTACTGCTAGGAGATTTTAACATCAATTTATTTAATAATAGCGACACTAAAAGTAAAAAGTTTTCAATATTTCTGTCTAGC
>DWEW01000012.1:0-10714 GCA_018247055.1 Pseudocoladenia festa | reverse complement strand
GTCCCATCGGGCTATGAGAGTGAGGGAATAGAGAGTGCACCTGTGCCTGCGCACACACTTGTGCACTATAATATCTCACCAAATGACCTGTCGACACAATTTTAACCTCAGAGGTTTGATGAATTCTGGCTATCGTAGTAGTCTTCGTAGTAGTATCATCTGCCTCGACTAGAATCAAACCTTTATTTCCTTTATGTTTATGTCTACATGTGTTATATGTACTATTGATAGCCTTTGCCTAATCCAACTTTGAATGAGGAGATATAATTACCTATTTATATCCAGTAAAGCAATTAAACTTATATGTAAATGGATTTTAAGTTTGTCATTTGATGTACAATAGCGAACGTTAATGTAATGTAAACAATACAGACCAAATTGAGTTACTAATTTTGTCCTCCGAAGTAGTACTGCTTCTTTAATACCAACCTGGAATTGAACACTAATCAAGTCTTCAGTTAGTTTTAGTTGAAAGTGTTTCAAAGCAGCAGTGATCACTTAATATAACATGGATTACAAGCAATTTCTGATACTTATATAAAAATATTTATACTGTATATAAATGTCAGGCAAGTATTATATATATTATATAAACTGTCACTGTCAATAAAGGTTTGTTCTGTCAAACAAGAGGCCCTAGGTTTAATTCCCAGTGGGAGCATTTATGTGACAGACACATGTTTGTACTTTAATGTTAAGTTTATCGGCGTGATGACTGCGTCCATACTACCCGTATTATTATTAGTATGTTAGAGTATACCGTGTCGTTATAAAGTCTTAAAATGCATTTGCAATGTTTTTTAGGTCACATCTGATGTGTGAGGGTGTGAGAATGGCGGTATGCCGAAGAAAGCATAGGCAAAGAAAGCGTTGGGTAGAACCTAAACTTCCAAGTTCACTACTACCGATTAGGTCTTAGTAGATAATATGACAGACTGAAAAGTGGAAGAAGAAAAAAGTAAGTATATCATCCTTGCATTACTTTACGTTATAATATTTATATGACGTAAAAAGTAACCTGTTACTTTATAAACATGTAATTTGTAATGGCGCTACAAGGCGTTAAAAGGCTAAATAAATATTTATGTTACATACAGAAAAAGCTTACGATTCTCTGATAGTTTCGTTAACTACATGGAAAATTGTATCTTAAGGCGTTGTATTTAAAACTAAAATTGTGATTTCTTAAGCTCCTTCCTAGAAAAGTCTAATAGTTGTTTCAGCGTTCGGTCCAGAAGCTCTTCTCAGTAAATTGGTCTCCAAGGAATTGGGAAACAAATGGCTGTGGAAAATTCTTGAGGAAAATACATTTATAGACGCTGGAAAGTGAATGTTTTGTGTATGTATATGGCTGTTATGTTTATCATAATATTGGTAATATGAGCTACATTTGAAACGCACATCACTTTAAAAAGTGCAAGCCTATTGGAATAAAATAATTAACAAAATTACAAATTAATCACAAAATGCTTAAAAATTACAATTACAAGAAAATATTTGAAAGTTTTTGTTTGGAACAGCAACCTAATTAGCACTTCTATCTATTTCAATCCTTATAGGTACCAGAATATGTTCAGTTTGTACATAAAAATAACCGTACCGATACTAAATAAATATTTAATTTCTTCCTCACATATTATAAGTTCAATTAACAGGTACTTAACTAAAGTAGTAGTAGTAGAAGTTAGGTTAGTTAGGCTTAAATAATAGAGAGAATACATCATGACTACCTCTGCCTGCCGAATGATATTTGTGTTGGTTATTTTTGTGTTAGTGTGTAAATTAGAAAGAAAGAAATAAAATGTAATTATTTCTGAGCTTAATTAAATCAATCAAAGTAAGTAAGAGAAGTTAATTAATACGGTCACATGTTGTTCTACACTTACAATTTTTTTTGCGTGTAGGCTCCTTGTAAGAAAGAGATATAGTTAAAATTTGTTTTAATTTTATAGAAACCATTTATTATAGTTTTTATAGAATACCATGAATGTTAACCGACGATCAAAAAAAAACGAGTCAACATTTCGAGGTCAATCTCAAAAAGTTTGAAGAACATCAAATTTTTTATCACATTTCGTGGGTATGACCTAGATCCTCCATTTTGATTTAAAAACACAACAAGAATTGGATGTTCCAAGTCATTGGACTTGGAAAGAAGTCTCCTCACCAACGCGAAGAATTTCAATAGGTCTAAATCGGATGGAGAGGTTAAGGTATCCGTATTTGGAAAGCTGAAAAAATTATTATAATACAAAATGCTACGCAGAACAAGTTATATGATTGCGGGAAGTTATTTTGGGAAGAGGACAGATAAATTTAAAATCTTATCATATCTATCTTCACATAAATTTGTGTTATTGAAATTACAATTTAGTTTTATTGTAACTAGCTTGCCCTTCAGTATTAGGTTAAAAGTGTCAAATATTAAAACCTAAATAACCTTATACTTATATTATCTTCCCAGGAAATAAATCTAAATGGCCACTAATGACACTACACTATAAAACGCATAACTGTAATTAGTATGTCCAACTACAAATAGAGTTCTGAGGTCCATCCTTGGTTTCATATAGGCCTGTACTTCAGAAACATACCTAAAACTGTAAGGAAACATTTCCGTTATAACGCAAGCAAAACTGTTGAAAATCACTAAGCGTGGAGTGAAATTGAATTCTAAGTTTCAGGTACAGTGATATGTACGTTATGACGCTTTTTTATTTTTTCTTTTGTTTGCTATTAATCTAAAAAATGGAGACCAGGATTGGTTGTTTCAAAAAAAAATCATATAGGGGAATATGTTTCTTTGAGATTCTTCGGTTTTGGTTGGTATTAACAGTGTTTTTTTGTCTCTTAATAAATTTTATGAAAGGTATATAATAAATACACTGTGAAGTCTATTAAAGCCTACTAACAGGGAAATATACGTTCTTTACAAAAATACATACAAATATCACAAAAAATCCATCCTTAGCAGATGCTTACTACATTCCTCAGCTTTCTAGGTTGATTAGCTTAGGATAAACACCAGCTAGAAGGTTATATACTAAATTACTAACTAAATTAATGAAATATCTAATAGGTAATGTAAAGGGTCAAGAAACGATAAATCATGTAACTTCATAAAGTTGTTTATTAAGGCTGTAGGTTATAGTAAGAAATGAAATACTATACTTCCTATTGAGCAAGAAAGTAACAAAATATGTATCATAATAGAGGATACATAATTATTAAAAAGGAACATCACAGGATACTTTATTCATATACATAATCAATGATGATGATGATGGACGTGATGGGTGCTGTGTTTAACGTCAGCGTGGAATCTGAAACAATATGAACAAATTATTAAACATTAAAACAATCTTTTTTTAAACTTTTGATTACGTGGGAAAGCCTCATCTGTACAGATTAGAATACAGTCACTACGTAATCGTGGCGGCTGTACGCTAAGTATATTTGGAAAATTTGTTCCCTGTAAAGAAAAAAAGGTTTAGGGTAATCTGAAAATCTAATAAAATAAAAGGAAAATAAATGTAATAAAAGTAAAGCAGTTTTGGTAGCCTAAGCAGTGTTGGTTCTGCTCCGCAGTATTGACGCTAGGCGTGTATCATGAGTGATTAGAATGGTCTCGAGCACTGCTTCCCCAACTCCGAAAAGAACGAACAACATGTATGGACCACACTGCAAGTTGCTATCATTGCAAGTCTAAGCTCTACGTTCAACGAGACGTGTTTACCAAACAATTCGTATAGGATGATCCGTTGCATTCTGCAAGGACTTATCTTTCAGCTTTCTTAAATATCCCACTGGATTGTAACTATTTAAGTCGCTCATACCTACGAGAAATCAGGTATATTTGGAAAATTCAGAAAAAACAACATTGCACTATTCGCTCTGCTGCTCACATTCAATAAAAAAGACAATAGAGCCTTCTACGAGTAGCACTACAAATAATGGTAAAATCCGTGATTTAAAGCAAGTATCGTCGTAAAACCACAGTTTATTGAGGACGCGGCCTGCATTCGGAACGGAATCTGCGGACTATGTAGTGAGCTAATAAAACTCATTGTCTCCTATAATATAGGAATGAAAGTTTAACAGAGGATTGCCAGTCACGACGTATTGTTTATCGGACGAACACCAATGTTTAACGAAAAGTATGATAACTATAATATAAATAAGATAAGGAATTGATGTACCTACGAGTACTATTTTGTGATCCTGGACCATAATAGTAACAACACTTCTTTCTGCTGAGAAGTAGTTCGCGAGTTGTACGATATACTAGTAAGTGACGACGTCTGACCAGAAGATAAAAGGGGTAACATGCATTTCTAAAACCGGTCAATAGTACTGTTGTATCACGTAGACTACAACAACAAATTCAAGTGTTCTTAAGATCTGATCTTACCTTGTTTCTTGATTCTTTGGAACAGTCAAGAAATTAGGTTATTCTGGTGGCATCTGAAATTGTAAGAATTTTAGAAGAATCACTTTTTTTATGGATATATTAAATTGGAAGTCTGCAAAATATTACATCAGTCTTATATCCATTATTGGTGCACTAAAGAACTCGAGTTTATCGCGTGGACGAAATGATGGAGAGCTCAGAGATCAAATAGATTTTTCAAAAGATTTTTAGCTATTTAAAGGCTTCAGATTAAGCTTAACACGCGTTATTACTATTACCAGCATACCATTATAGTATTACCACGGACGCCCATTACAATGTATCAGTGTATATACCGATGTAAGTAATGACGGCGTGCGACGTTGCTTTACCTCTATGATCTACAATGATTCACTCATAACGACGCGCGAATGACAAAACATATACGTGATTATAATATTTGAATAATTGTTGAATAGTTGTGCCTTAATTGTAATACCCTCAAAATTTGCTTAAAAAAATGAGCTCAATCTCGCAGAATCGAATCAAAATTCCTTTAAATGACGACCATATTTTATTTAAAAAAAGCTAAGGTCACCAACAACTACATAGACTTATGACCTGCTCAATCAGCTATGATCAAAAACCGAAGGACAGGTGGAAGTGGCATGATCCAAAGGAGTACTTAAAGCTGTGTAAAAACTTAAAAATGCTGACAGTCAAATGAATGTAGATAGAAAGATGACATCTGTATTAGATAATATATTAGATAGATTAGATATTAGATAATATATTTAATGATAACATATAATAATATATTCCATTTAATTAATTTTTTTTTTTTTTTTAATTTATTTACCGTATAAGTAAGTACAGATATCAAATATACACATCTGCCAAACTGCAAAACAGTTTGTCGGCAGCAGTTCTCGTGGACAAATGTTTCTTACTTATAAAATTATTCTACGACAAATGCAATACTTTAAATCTTTATAGAAAAATATATAAACAAATAAACAAAAGTTACACAAATCCGTTTATAATACAATATATTATACTATATATTATGATGTCACTGGATAGCAGTTGGATTACGGACACAGGGACAAGTAATGCTTACGCAGCATCATTTTAAGTGAGGTCCTGCTACTGTATTCATTTTGAATTTCAAAGAGGTCCTTCGGTAGCTCGTTTACAAATACCGGCGTTACCCAGCGCCTTTCTCTTTCTCCGTAATAATTATTGACCTTAGGAACTATTAATCTAGGTTTTTTTACCGAACGGGTTGGGTTGATATATTCTCTTTTCTGTTTATATATGTATTTATTTTGCTGTTCTAATATTATATTCATTTTTACTTTATGCTCTATTGGTAAAATCCTACATATACTAAATAATTTTTCATAGTCTTTATTAAGTGATTTTTTAACATTTTTATCTACTAATAGTTTTAGAAATCGGGTTTGTAATATTTTTATTTTATTTAGGTGAACAGAAAAAGTGAGACCATACGCTCCCAAGCCGTAGGATATGACTGAGTCAGCTAAAGTATAATAAAGTAAATACATTAGGCTCCTATTACACATAAATTCCAGATTTTTCATTCTACATAAGATGGATCGTAGTTTATGACACACATTATTAATATGTACATTCCATCTGAAATTCTTATCAATAGTTAGTCCTAAATATTTATAAGTGGGCACAACTTCAAGAAAAGCACAGTCACAAACACCTGTATTTTTGTGTAGACAATCGTAAGTATGGCCTTGAATTTTAATGTGTATAGTCTTTGTTTTATTATACGGAGATATGATCGCCATGCATTTTGTCTTCCCAAGGTTAATAATGATCCCATTATCATGTGCCCATTTTACGACATGGTCAAAGTCTTCCTGTAGTGCTTCCTGGATCTCGCCCTGGTCCCTGCCGCTATACATAATGCAGGTGTCATCTGCGTACATGTACGATTTAGATTTTTTTATGACGTTTGCCATTGTGTTCACATGCATTATGTATCCAACGGGACCATACACAGAGCCAGTAGGAACGCCAAATTTTACATCTCCTATTTGACTATCAGTCCCACAAATGCGAACTTTAAGTTGTCGTCCTTTTAAATATTCCTTAAACCATAAGTTTACGGGGCCTCTTATACCACATTCGTGCATGGACTGCAGTAAGCCGTCGTGGTTAAGGGTGTCAAAAGCTTTTTTAAAGTCAATAAATATAGCAAACACTATGTGTTTTTCATTTAGTGAGGCATTAATGTTATCTGCAAACCTAGACATGGCAGTAGACGTACTCCTATTAGCGCGAAAACCATGTTGAACGTCACTAATTATCATGTGACTTTCCAGGAAAGCTGTAATTTGACTAACAATAATCTTCTCCACTATTTTATTGATTACATTTAATATAGCAATTGGTCGATAATTAGTGTACTCCGCATGAGACCCCTGTTTATAAATTGGCCTTATAATGGCTAGTTTTAATTCCTCCGGATATGACCCTGTCTTAACACTTAGGTTTATGAAATGAGCTATGACTGGCGCGATTTCATTTTTAATTTCCTTAAGATCTGTAACTCTAATACCATCTGATCCAGGCGTCTTACTGCAGTCCAACTTCTCTATTACTTTTACAACTTGGAATGCGGTAACCTTCTTAAATCTAAAACTAACGTTACTTTCTTGTACATAAGACTTCCTATCTAAAAACAGATTCTGACAGTGATGCTGGTTTTTTATTTCTTCTATCTCGCTCGTAAAAGTATGACAAAACCCATTACTTACTTCTTTCTTACTTTTAGTTTTTAACATGTGCTTTTCAACTACACTATCTAGTGATAATTTGGTTCGCCCTAACCAACTATTTAAGTTACTCCATATTTTACGCATATCCCCATTACAGTTCTGTATATTACGTTTTCTGTCATCATTTTTAGCCCGGTTAATTAGTTTATTTGTATAATTTCTATGCCTAGTATATTCAAGTCTATAAGTATTATTACTAGGATATGATTTCCACTTTTTAAATAATAAGTCTTTTTTAATGATCAAATTCTGGAGTTGCTTATTTACCCATACTTGCGTCTCGCGTTTTTCACTGTATGTTCGTTGGAAGGCACATGCTTTATAAGTTTCCTGAAACACATTTACAATTTCGCTATATACTACTTTTGGGTCCTGTATAGTTAATATTTTTTGCCACTCATATTCTTGTAATTTCTTAGAAATTAATTTGTTACTGTAAAAAGTATTTTGAGAAGTACTTTTTAATGCAGTCGTCTGCAAATCAACTGACAGTCCGGTTATATAATGATCAGCGATCCTGCTTACTACTACATATGAATGGATTGCAGTTGCACGCTCAGTACGCACGAAGACGTGATCGATGCATGACGCGACCCGCCGGCCAGCCGTAACACTTTCACGCGTAACATCTCGTAAGCAGCACTGCAATCCTAGGTCGCACATAACATTAAGATAGCTATTCGACGTCATATCTAGCTCCTGATCCATTATATTAATGTTCATATCGCCAATGATGAGTAGATTGCTTCTTTTTGGCACGCCATAGATCAGTCTTTTCAATTCGTATATAAAACTTGTCTTGCTTGTATCAGGTGGTCTGTATATAATGAATACATTAAGGCTCCAGTTAGCTTGCAATAACTCACCGCTTATTATCTCACAATGCACTGCACGTAGTTCTTTTTGTAGAAACGTATGTTTACTGTTTACGTAAACCATTACCCCTCCACCTCGTCTGTCTTCTCGCGTCCATGTAAACATGTTAAAATCTGGTATATCATAGCTGTGTATTTCCTCCTGTTTTATATTTATTTCAGTTAAACATATTAGGTCCAAACTGTGTAAGCATTCTTTTACTGAAACTAATATTTCGTTAAAGTGTTTGCGTAGAGAGCAGACGTTGATGTGTATTATTTGTAAGTTACAAGTTTGTTTATTTACTGCTTCATACCAGCTGATCAAATCTGAGTATTTACGATATTCTAAGTCTTGTAAATTATATTGTGGGATGAAGTTTGATGGCATAAGTATATGTGTATGTAGTTATTATTCAGATTGAATATACTGATTAACTTAAGGACCTAATTAATCTCCTTTTTTTGTACAAGTTCTTCAATATCACTTTCAAAATTAATTTGATACACTTTTTTCTCATTTTCATTTTTCTTAATCAGAACTCTTCCGTTCTGTATCCAAATAAATGTATGTGTGTCTTTTAATCTATACTTCGCATTCCAAAAAAGTTGTCTTATTTGACGGGTAACGTGTTCATTGATGTAAATACGTGTGTTACTGCCGTTTTTAAATAGCATGGAGTTTGTGATAGTGCACTTTTTACATTTTAACCATTCATATCGCGCCTCTCGCGATCGTAGTGTCACAACCAAAGGCCGGGGGACTTTCTCGTTATCACCAGGTATTCGCCGTACTTTTTGGACATCCTCAGCCTTTAACTTTAATTCCTTAGCAATTTCACTGACTATTCCCAATAGGTTTTCCCCTTTTTGCTTTTGTACATTCTGTATCTCAATCTCCATCTCTAATTCTTTTTGTTCCAGTCTCATGATTCTCTCCTCTAAGCTTCTATTGTATTTTTCCAGATAGACATTTCGTTGTACTACATCTTTAACCCGGTTCTCTAGCTTTTGCGTGTCTTCCTTAACATCTTTTTTGAACATCTCCAGTTCCTTGTACTTTGACCCCAGGTAGTCTAACGATTTTTCAAATTCTACATTTTCTTTTTTAATTTCATTGATCTCGTTTTTTAGTTCGAAGAAACGAATATTTTGTTCCTCTTTCAATGCATTCAAAACTTTTGTCATGTTTTCCATTTGCTGTCTCAAAAAAACTAAATTTTCGTTTACGGTTTCTAGATTACAGCAGGTGTTGGGTTTTTTAAAGTCTCTGATTGAGCAGGAGTCACTGTCACTATCGTCCTCCCTGCGTTTTTTCTTAGTTTGCCGAACATTAATCCAATCATCATTTGTCCGATCTCTCAGCTTATCCAAATACGGTTCTGACCCGGAGCTTACGATTTTATTCGGCGAACGCATCATTTTAGAACGTAGATAAATAGGCCTAAATTGTTGAGCTCTTGCCGTCGGCAAAAAATCCGGTTGTCGTACAGCAGATAGGAGGTCACTAGGAAGGGGGAAGTGAAAATAAAATTGCGAACGAAATCTAGACTATCATGCGAGTCTAGACTTGTTATTAATGCGCTACCTTTTAAAGGTCGGGAAGAACGTTTGCTAGGTGTACTTTGAGATAACAATGTATACCTACGGTGTAACTTGCTAAAACACGAAAGCAGCGTTGTTGGAAATTGTGAAATATGAGCCGGGATCACAGCGTCATTCTCTTACCGGCCCGAAGAATTTATCACGACAGTGTTTGTTAGCGGAGTGGACAAGCAAAATAGGCTTACTGCAACCAAATTACGTCCTGACAAAAGGTCTTTTAACTGAAAATATTCTACTTTATAGGGGCAAAATAAGTAGACAAACGTAAAACTTATTATCATTCCGCCATCCTCGGGCGTAACATCAATTTTTATCTCCAACGAAACATATTTAAGCATTCTTTATGGAAAACACACGCAAAAAGACGGGAGCGCAAAAACAACAATGGACCGAATCCTTACTTTTAATTTATTCTCTTTCCGTTTGCGGACTGAACGTCATTTCATTTTGCGTTAAAGCAACACGTTTATGCTTTTATTTCTTCGTTCGGACTATAAAGGATATTTCGCTTAAACTCCAACTGGACTCGACTTATTTCCGAAGTCTTATATAAGTTGATCCGCGAATTTGTTTGGCTTTCTTTAACAGTTAGTTATTTGTTTAAAGTTTTGGACAGGTCGGGATGGCGGCGATAAGAACGCCCGAAGTTGTCTCGTTAGCTCTGTATTTAAGTGAATTACGGATGCTGCTCTAGATGGGATCTCACTTTATAAGGTGATACTTCGTTACGACCTCCGTCTGCTGGAATCAAAGTTTGGAGAGTTAAAACTTTGAAATATAATGCGAAATTGTGGCGCGGTAATAAAGTCAGCCTGTTGTTTACGTACGCCATCAAATGAAGATAGCACCGGCTTTACATCCCGGGCTTAAGTTAGTGTCATTGTTTTGTAACTTACAAGTCTAAGCGACATTTCACAACGGAGCTTCGCTTTAACATTCATGAATATCATTAAACCTCCCCCTGTTTTGAATATTGTGAACCTCTTTCCAAACGAACTTTACCCGAGTCTTGTTTACGCTTATTGCCTTTTAGGTAGCTGCTACTTTTC
>DWEW01000011.1:0-10827 GCA_018247055.1 Pseudocoladenia festa | reverse complement strand
CCCGCTACCTGCCTGTATTTATGTCGTATAATAAGGGCTCGTTTACATCAAACTTATTCCCTGCAAAGAAAAAATTAGCCCCTTTAAGAAATAACCGAACTTTACTTCGGCCTTAATTATGCGGTGCGCTACTTTTATCTTTTTCAGGAGGTACATACATAAGGATATCAAAGTGTACACGTGGATTGATTCTCTGAATGTTCTCGGATGGATTTATGGACCTACCAATATATGGGTACAATTCTTAGCGAACTGTGTGTAGAATATAATCAGTGTGATTCCATCTTTTGGCATCATTGATCATCATCATGTTTGTGCTACAAGGGGCTAACCGTGAAGAAGTAATCTGAACATTATCTGTGGTGAAAGATTGTTATATTTTCTTTCAAAGTCATTCAATAACATATCTTACCAACCTCCTATCATGGGAACGTTGGTTTATATTACATTAGTGACAACAGTAGGATGACAATCACGTTACTAAAACGTTACAAAATACTGCCTACTTGCGTTTGTAGGTGTTTGTCGTTAGGTGAATTAAGCCAGTCTCGTAAACGTAAACAAAACTACAAAATATTTATTTGAGAACACTCTTCTTAATGTGTTTTCCGCCTTGTCTTTGCCTAATGCAAAATGCCACTGGAGTACTAGGTACTTATTTCCTTGGTATGCTATCATGTAGCAATATTGTCGAACGGCAACAGATAGATCTAGGTATATCTAGATAGATCTTACATTAAAGAGTTCTTTGGGTTTAACCTGAGGGTATTTCCTACTAAACTCAGTCTCCATAAACCTAGTTATTTAGAATGTATTCTCAAATATACTTACACGTTGTATGTTCATAAAAAACAATTTTAAAAAAATGGTCGCATTTCTAAAAAAAAATTGTGTTGTTTCAATAGTGTTTAATATAATACTCGGCACCCGTACGTTATTTAATATGTTAAGAATATTTTTAGTAAACCGAAAATGTAACATAATATCCTAACGGCCTGTTTTGAATCATCGCGATCATGCAAACAATGACATAAACATATCTTAAAATATGTACTGATATTCTGAATTAATATATTTAACGATAAAACTGTAGTTTTTCGTTTATCCATTTAAAAATATAAGATATATTTTATGTCTTCTGCAGCAGAAACAAATCAATGATAATTTTTTTTCTCTTCTCATAAATTAGGTTCTCAAAATATAATCTATACGTATAATATTAATTGCTATCAAAAATCGAATTTGAGTTCAAGAAAAAAGTATCTGTTATTCAAAATAATACATGTTATTTTTCCCTGTGATCTAAAACTCTGTTGAATATTTAAAGTAGTATATTTGGTACAAACAGTCACCTTTAGCGCTATTTCAAATTCTTACAAGTACAAGTCAATGTACGGAACTCAGCATTATTTTTTAAAACCAAAATCTCAAGAATACTGACTTCATTGTGATGCGTACTATCTAATTCTACCAGACATCGTCTTGTTTGAAGTGACGTTTTTCTTCCTTTGTTCTAAAATAATCTAAACTTACCTGAAATCGCCACTGAACGATAAGGTCGAATTTCGCATATATAATTCAATCTTCAGTACAATTAGTTATGTGTATATGAGAATAGTGTACAACTTAGTCCATTTAAGTACTTTAACTAGTGCATTTGTAGCAGTAAATTAGAGTATCGCGTGGTTTTAGTGCTCTATATGTAGTGTGTAGACCTGTTCGAATAGATTTATTTTTTCTTACATACAAGCTTCATACAAGTCCATCACTTTTACCTTAAAGTCTACTTCGCAGGACGATTCTTCCACTTTTATTTGGGAATTTAACAGGTTTCTTATATTTACAGAGTTGAAGGGTCAGGGCTTCTCGAAGGACGTGTGCAGAAGCATGATCGCCATGCTGGATAAAGACAACTCCGGAGGGCTCGGCAAATGGCCGGTCATTGTCGGTGTTTTGCTTCAAAATTACCCTTCCCACTCACTCTCTCGCTCTCCCTCTCTTAATTACCTCCAAAATCTATATTTTATGCTTTGTAGGTATAACAAAGCGCCACCGATATTATACGTGTTCAGGGCTATCAAACAATTTTTGTTTTATTAGCAATTATTTGAGAATATTTTATGATTATGCTATTTTACCCCATTGATAGAAATAAACATAAACACAATTAATTAAAAAACGTATGTCACGTATTTAGTAAGTATGACAAATCTGTTAATAGCGAAGTATCGCCTTTCCTTCTGGAATAATTCTGGATGTGGACGTATCAGAGCTGAGCAGGCAAGAGATAGTATCACCACTATATCCACTTGTTTCTACTGTGTTCCAAAGTATGTGTGTCGGTATGCTCCGGACCAAAGAGGCCACAGGACCACTATGTTGTTCGCCTCATGCACTCTGGCGGGTGCTAGAACAACTGAACCACATATTACAAGAGATGTTTTGCAGCAGAAATAGGTCTGGTGGCAGTACTGACCCGGTTGAAGCTCCTGCTGATTTAAGTCCGTCTTTCGGCATTGGGTTCCTTTGTCATTATACATTAACGCCGCCTAGTTTTCTGTATTTCAGGCAGGCCCTAGATTGGTAACCTAGTCTGATACTGGTTATGGATAATTATTACAAAATATACTTACGTTATTCCATCAAATACATCTTAAATACTTTGAAGGCATTTATACGCATAGGTTTAACAGCTGATTTACTTCTATATTTCGCTTGGGTGAATGACTGGTCTTAGGTGAATGAATTTATGTACCTACAACGTGTACCTATAAGGTGTTCAAAGATGCATACATTTACTTCTAGTTAATTTGTTTGAGATGAAGATTTTTCAATTTTGTGGTTAGAATTATTTTAATACTTTAAAAATACTTCTATGTGATTGCAATGTTCATTCTTTTATTCAATGTCGCGTGAGCGGATCCACGTTGTATATATCTACACACAAATGTTGATGTGTACATATGTATATGGATGTTCCCTAGAAACTCCGAACTATATGCAGCAAAAGAAAAAATTACTCCAATAGTGCGAGTCTAATTTAATTTACTACAATAAAATTTACAATTTTGAAGTCTGTTTAGTTATTTTTTTTAACATTGCCACCGTAGCACGTTCTTTTATATTTATCATGCGGGTCTACATCAATACTTCTGACAATTATTTATTACAAAATAATTAAAAATACATCAACACCGACAGAGTCTCCTCGAAACTGGAACGGGCCATACTCCTACCATGGTTAACTCAGTCATTTATCGTGAAGTGGTAAGAGGGCACCGGGCGTTAAGCGAGCACTGCAGCCTGTAACAATCGAAACTAACCTCAAACTGAATCATTGCCCTTTTTGAGATTGGTCACAGTTGCGATACTACTTCTGAGGACTAAGTTAAGCAGCGTATACCAACACCCACACCTTCAAACTGAAACACGTGATGTGATGATAGGATGCTCTTTTCCTATTTCTTTTAAAAAATCGATTATTTTTCCATTTTTTATTGTATGTATTTAATTTTTTCCCATTTAAATGTGCGAAGTGCGTAAGCTATGCCATTGATTATAATCTGGCGTTTCCTTGAAAGCAGGGAGATTTTCTGAGCTGTCGCGTCGATCGCAACCCTCATCCCCTCGATATTAAGCGAGGGTGTTTACAACTCCCACATAAGGCAGCCTATACATTAAATTTTAAAACGCATAATATAATACGATAAACTTAACTTTTAGTATCCTTTTCTTATGTTTTTAAACATATTTAGATTTTACATTAATATATATGTAACAAATGTAGATAAAAAACACCTGTGGTCAGCAGAAAAGTGGACAATATTCCGGTTACAGTTTAGTCAGATGCGTTGTTACTTCTGAGGACTAAGTTAGTCGGCTTATATCGCCAAAATGTTGATACTCATAGCCTTCAAATAAAAATACAAATCTCGAAAGTTCTTATGTCCAACACCTTTCTTGTAGTTTGGTTTAACATAATATTTTTAAAGTATAATATTTTAGTAACATTTCAGTAATTTAAACTGTTCCCATGAAAACCAAAGGATGTTGGTCCACATCGACGTAACAGTAAATAATTTAAAAGAAGTTGGTCGTCACGGGACACCCGGCATATGTAAGACATCTTTATTATTATTAGAATTGATAATTAATAAATTATATAACGAAAGATGAAATAAAGTAGCGACAAAATACACACGAACTTGATCGTCACTGTCACACATTTCGATTTGATAGTATTATAACTGATTCAAAATCGTTAAACCCTGTAAAAACTAAGGTATTGTAAAGAAAAACACAACAAAAGAAACTAAAATAGACTCAAGACTTGTTGAGAGCCTGAGAATAAAGGATTTATTGGCATGTAAATAAAAGATCATCGCACATTTGTGGTCTGCCTAACATTAACACAACCTTAGTTGTTGTTGATTGCATACAGCCGGCCATTTGCAATTTCCAAATATTGAATTCGAAATATAACCTAATGTTTATTGCAATCACATAAAAGTACAATATTAGTAATTCATTAATAATTGCAATATTAATGATTTTTAAAATATGAATTGACATTAATATTTATTAACACAATTTTCAAACAATACACATACAACGCCCTCTTGACACACAAGTAGGAATCGTTTCATATGAAAGTTTATGTTCAGCCAAGCCAAGCTAAAGTTTTATGTTCAGCTAAGTATTTAGTACAAGTTTCTTCCCCTAGATGGCATACATGACTTTCACACTTCTCGACTTTTATCTATATATAAATCTATTGAGCATGTCTATAATTCCATTTGTTTGTGAAATTTTGAGATCAATATTCCTTTTATGACTAATTGACATCGACTTTACCATAAAACGTATTTTGTGTCCATCTGTATATCCTTCTATACTTCAAAAACGGCTTGACCGATTTTGAGCAAAATTGATTTGCTCTATCGACACGTTATTATACATATGATAGGCTGAATGTAATTGGTAAACCGATGATTAAAAAAATATATTGCAAGTCCGAAACGGTTGAAACGATTTTGCCGCGACTTTCACTGACACTGACATAGGTGGTGTTACATAAAATAACTTTTAATAAATAGAAAAAAGTTAAAAACTGCTTGAAAATCTATCCTCGGAAATAATAAAGAGATTTTATTACTGACTGATGGCTGATAGTAAAAAAAGTAATTTATGCTACTTTTATTTTAGAAAAATAATAAAGATTCCGCAAGAAACAAATAAAAACCATGTAATAAAATGACTACAAATTAAGACGGAGCGTTCACAGCTGTCTGATATTATGTGAAATAATTTAGGATATCTTTATTTAAAAAAAAACCGAAGTCGCGAGTAACAGCTATAAGAATCATAAATCTGTGTTATTAAAAAAAATAATTATTGCCTCCCTGTAATTATTTGCTATACCATAAACCGGTTAAATGCACTACAGTAAGTTTAGTTTTGCTCCTGCTCGGATTGAGATTTTATAATAAGTCACTAAAAACGTTGTTGATAAAACGTTTTTTTTATATGAATCGTTCTCATGATTACAATTTCATCATCGCTGAAGTTTTATGTGTCTTGAGACACATACATTTCTAATGGTTCTTAGAGTTCGTGGAGTGGACATTATCATTAATTGTGAAATTACGCACTGACACTGAGCTTAAGCCAACTCGGTAGTAGATTATTGACCGATTTATACGCATACGTTCAATACCTTAATTAATGATTCTAAACGAGAACTAATATAATAATATTGATCTATAAAAGAGTTCATAGAGAAACAGTACCTGCAAATATTTCAAATGAAATAATGTACTGTTAATCAAATTAATTATGTTATTTTAAATATTTGTATACCTTAATTGGGGAAATGTGGAATTTTTTTCATGATTGAAAATTTTCATGTAAACTATTTTATTTGAAAGTTATCGATGAAAGTAAAATGAAATAATTTTGTATTTGTCTTTATATTTGCTTTTCAAATTGAATTGGTCTCACAAAACACAATGTACATTGTAGTGGCGTAGTCTGTTTGTGTCTGGCATGTCTTCCCAGGGATAAAAAAAGATCAAATTGCGCCTATATTGTTACAGGTGATGTACATTAAACAATGTCATGCAAAAATATGCCTTTTGACTATATTGATGCTGGGGACAAAAAAAAAAGAAGAGTTCCAACGTAAGTTGCCAGGGCGGCAAAATTTAGGGACGGCAAATTTAAAACAACCAATTAGAAAGTAAAGATTCATAATTATATAGGTTCGCTTAATGTTTTTTTTAAATACAAACAATTAAACAAGTTATAATAATATGTCATTAAGTTGCTAGATGGTTAGGTTTTTCCATCCATAGAACCCTACGGACTACCACCCCCCTTTCATCGGCCGCTGAAAGAAGCGTAGCATACCGGCTATGCGCATTAGAATCAGTTCATCCCCCTGACCCGCCTTACCTAATTCTTGACACTATGTTAGTTGGATACCAGAACCCAGGAACCGCTTAAAAACTGGGAGGCTGAATCATCAGCAGGCGGAAAGTAAGATTGTAAGATTATCTAGATCTCGTTGTAAGATTAGCTGGATTCAGATACCGCAAAAAAATAAATAAGAGTAACGAGGATGCATTGTTAATTAGTCTTGTTATAGCCATGATTTTTGACAGGACAGTACAGTACAGTCTCCCGATCTAGTCATTCTGCATGTTAATGATAAGTTAGAGCAAACCTGAAACATGCGTTGCTATACATACGACAGTTCGGGATATGTATATACAATTTCCGGTCTAATGCTTCTCGGAACCAGGTGGAGGATAGCAAAATTCAACTTACGTCTCAAGTTTAGAGCACTCTATAATGCGTCTCTGGATGGGGTCGTCATAACTTTGTCGAATTCTATTTCCGCTAAGAATCCTAATTGGTCTTAATGCTAAAGTTCCAGAGGATCTACAAACTTGGTAAGAGTATCGGAGTCCTTGTGACTCAGATTTCGAGTGATGTGCAGTACCTGAATAATTTGTTGAGGAAGGCCAAAATGGCATAAAAAACTGTGCATCTATTGCCTAACAAATGTCAGGTGGGGCCTCATAATGAGTACTGCTCTCATCCCTTGGTAATCCCAACCTTCAATTCCAGCTAAATCGATTTGACTTCTCACAAAAACGCATAGTCCGGATTGTCAACGATCCAATTAGGCCATAGACTCTCAGCGTATTCCATTGTATTTTCCATGGTGGTGGTTTTCCCGAGGAAAGGTTAGATCTGATGTGCTCACCATTCCTTCACTGCACCACTCGCTGAAGTTCCATCCACTTGACTCATTCAACTATCCTTCTTGACTTACGAATCGTGTCCACAGTAAGATTTGGGCTTAGCTTTAAGAACTTCATTGACTTTGCCTGAGTATTTTAATAAACCTCATTTAAAAAATGCTCAAAGAACTCTTCTTACAAGTCTGCAATGCATTAACGATTTTTGCTGATGGTTACTTGTTTTAATTATGTAGCTTGTCGGCTTGCGGCTTCGGCTTCGGCTTCAGCGGCTTAAATTTTTTTTTTTCAATTTGCGCGTTTTGGCTTCTTGCGTTGCGGGAAGAAGTGGCTCTAGGTTAAATTATAATAACTGCACGGGCACGGCCGCTGAAGCATGGTCGTAAGTTGCGTGGTAGTTTTGAGATAGGGAGTTATAAAAATTAGAATTTTACTGACAAAATAAATTATTATATGATTGTGTTTTGAATTGCATTGCGCTGTCACAGCGGTAAATAGGTACAATAGAATAGCCTTTTGGCGACAAATCTGTAAGTCTACCATTGCCAGACTGTAAAAAAGTATTTACAGACTGTACAAAGTCCCACTCTTTGTTTAAAGTCCCACTCTCTGGGTTTATTAAAATACCTAAATTAGTCCATGGCTTACAAAACATTATCATTATATTGAGAATTATTTTTTCCATCTGTCATCATTAGCAATACCATTTGCGAGAGCTCTTTCTCCAAATTAAAGTTGATAAAGGAATATATGTGATCGGCTTTGTCCTACGTAGATACATAGTATATAAAATTTTGTTATTATTGTAACTGAACATGACATTTTAATATTTACGATTGTTGTTACTTTGAAAAAATCTAGAAACACTTTTTTTTACTAAAAGTGATAGAAATAATTAATAATACTAAGCACTTGATGACATTTGATACCGTTAAATTAACGATTTATATAATTCAAATGCAAAATAATTAAGCGTGATTCCAAAAATACTAAAGTTAATTTAATAGTCAAATTTACTTCTAGATTCTTTGATTTGATAAACAAATATAAGGAAGGGTGGCGATAGTTGACTCTTGCCTGCCTCTTGTCTTATAAGATAACCTGTTATTTCTTTTGAATTTTTTTTATATAGCTCTCTACTCTAATTAAAAGATGACTAAATGTATAATTTAAGATCCTATTTCACACTTGACTGGGATATAAATACTTTAATATTTTTTATTATTATTTACTGTCGTACGTATTTAGTGTTAAGTTGATAAAGTTATATCTTGTAAACTTTATGACATTTCACAAGTTTAACGTGCTCCTTTCCTGTGGGTTTCTTGCGCCATTGCGTACAGAGATTTATATTCTTTCCGAAGCAGTGGTAGTTTATCTTGACGTTCAATAAGTATGATGCTTAATAATTTTAAAGTTTTAGTATTGAATAACATATAAAAACTTTAAAATTATAATTAAAATTGGAGGCGGCAAATTTCCACTAAGTCCGGGCGGTGAAAATCCACGCTATGCCACTGATACAGTGTCGTTCCATATCATATAATTACTGAAATGTGAACAAATAGAGACAAAGATCTGTTTTAAAACAAATCTTGTCACAAATATGTACATGTTACGTACAATATGTACTTACTTGGTTTACGAGTATTATAAAACTGGTATTATGATAATATAAAGTAGGTAAGTACATTTAATTCATGCGGGTGAGGTAGTGTTGCATCATTATTAAATATTGTTATTATTATTAAAAAGAAACAATGCACTTTATTATAATAATATTTAGGTAATTTTAACTTTAATCATATATTAATGTTCAGTGAAGTTTTACACTAAGTTGCAGCTAGTAAAGGATTCCACCCTTTAAAGAAAAAAAGAAAGATAAATAGAAGAACAGAGAACAGTGTGAAATTCACTGATTACAAAAAAATTAAACTTCAGTATGTGGTGGTGATAAATAACTTTCTTTAGACGAAGCCTATATAGGTATAAAAATAACCTTAATTATTATTATTGAAAACTGCCTCGTTGGTCTAGTGGTTAGCATTCGAAAGCGAAATTCGGTCGGGAGGACATTATTATTGAAATAGCACACGGAAATGCCGTTCACTTGTTCAGCGAATACTTTAGCCCACGCGAGCAACTTGGATATCGTCCTCTTTGAGATCAGTTACAGCTGCGATATACAGATCATGTTTGCAGCCTATACCGGCACCCTTCAAAATAACACTTCCTAATAAAACATAACTCAAAACGTTTTTTCACAGAAGAAATAAAAGTGGTGGTGGTGACACTGAACCGGGCGAAACTGCTGCCTCCAACGGTAGGTTCTACGACCACTGGTTTGGTTTAGATGGTTACTTTCAATCCCCAAACGGTTTTGCAGTAGTGGAGCTCGCTGAAATATCACTGGATTTCTCTGATAAATTTCCATACGACGTTCTCCTTAAGCGTAATATTCAATTGATTAACAATATATACCCATGAGAGGAGACCCGTGCTCAGTAGTGGGCCAATGAGGGGTTGATGATTTTTTTTGATTTGATATACCCATTGCTCAGCTTTACACACACATACACACTAACCGTCTACGTAGGTCACTGTTTGTCTGTAACGGTGTGTTGGAAATATCGAAGAGCAATTAAATTTGTATACATGGACACATGCTACACGTCACAAATACCCAACGACACAGTTTATCTCTCATATAATTGTTTGCCGAAGCTGGGAATCAAACCTAGAACCGAACAAGGCGGCAGACAAAGTTACGTTTTGAATATTTAGTATTTGGGACTTATTGGAACGTGCTTAAGATATGATGTATTTCAGCTAGTTTGAGATAATGATATTTTTAAAACATAACAGCATATACCTTTAATTTTCTACACATTCCGGGAGGTTCCGCTTAATTATGTAACTCACTATAATTATAATTATTATAATTATAATTATGTAACAACACTATATCATCTGAACTAACTCAGGCTTGGTTTAAGTTCTGTATATGAATCACATGAATTTATCGTTTTGTAACTGAAACTTAATCTTAATACTTTTGGGTGTTAAAAGTTTCGTCACATACGTTGTTTGTTTATGTTACAACATAACAAAACTTTAAAAATAACACCTAAATCTGTAAAAAATCCACGCATTTGATACGGAAGTGATATGTATTTATGACTATAGCTATAAGTTTGTGCCTTATAAAATATAATTATTCTTTAGTTCTCTGCCATTCAACACTGGATGGACAGAGATTTTAAGGGAGGTGCAACTAAAAAGAAGTAAAGACATTAACTGAAAAAAAAAAGTGTGTGTGTATTAGTGTACACACGTAAGAAGTGAAACTTCTTTATGACATAATCTTTCGAAAAACGATAATAAAAAAAAAATATTATCATAGTCATGGATACAAAAAAACAAATATGTTGGATTCAAAGAATTTCATAATTTCCCATATTATAAGGAATTTGATAGGAAAATTCTTTTGTCATTTCTAAAATGTATGCCTTATGAATTTCTATCCTCAGCTAAACTTATGAGTACTCAATAAATCACAGTG
>DWEW01000010.1:0-10892 GCA_018247055.1 Pseudocoladenia festa | reverse complement strand
CTGGGAACGGGATTTAGTCTTCTTTTATCTAAAAGGACCCGTAGTTATTTGACATAACATCAGTTATCTATCGGTGGAAGTTACGTCAAAATCGCTTTAACAGTTTGGGAGTTGCATTTTTTTTATTACTCGGTGTACCATAAATATATTTATCACGTTCTAAAGAATTTGAAATGACTGACAGACTCAACAGATTTATATACTAGTAGCATAAATTATCTTTATGTTAATATTGATTTTATTCATAGGGATGGAAATAAGTTGATAGTATAAGTGAGAATAGAAGAAAAGTGTGGCGGTTTTTTAGTTTTCTTTTTTATGAATAACAACAACAGTGTAGCAATGAGTTTTATTATTGTATTGCCATTGCTTAATCCCCCAAGGGTTAAGTTGTTAGTAGAGATGTTAAAAATTTATATTTTAAAATTAATAGTATTTTATTATTATTATTTTTAATCGTTCTTTAAATAATAACAATCAATTTTTAAAAACGATTAAATATACGATTTTTTTACAAACCGATAATTTAAATTGAGAAGTACGATGTACGAAGTACTACTGCACGATCTGTCAATTTATTTACATGGTTAAAATAAGTATTTTGTTCTGAGAAAATTGCGAAGACCACACAACATTCGCTTTGTTTATATACTTTACATACTTGTTCTTTTATATTAAAGTCGTAAGTAGTAAAATTAATCACTTTTCCTTTTTTTCATAAAGAAAAGTAAAAATAAAATAAAATTCGATTATTCTAAAAAATATCGAAGTTTTACGAATCGATTAATATTTAAATATAAGAAAAATCGATTATGAGTGAATCGATTTTTTAACTTATTCTCACATCGCTAGTTGTCAGGTGTCGCCCATACATGTAACTAATGCAAAAGAAGTCCTGCTGCTGTTACTTTCGAGATGTGTTCTTAGCAATGAACATTTGTTGATTATTTATTTTGTTTTATTGTTATGGAAGTAGAAAACGGGCATGCATTTCACCTGGTGTTAAGCAAGTGTTACATGACATAAGAAATCGACCTCAAACTGGATCATTGTCCCTATTGAGATTGGTCACAGTAGTGTTACTACTCCTGAGGACTAAGTTGGTCGTATGTTTGCACCGGGTGTCGGCATCCATACCTTCCATCTAAAACACAACTTTCTACTTGCTTTACAGTAGAAATAAGTGTGATGGTGGTGCCAGGCGTAACTTCTACCATTAAGGTTAAGATCTACCGCCACTTTAGAGCATTTCATAGTTTCACAGTATTCACAGCATCACACAAAGTTACACCCGTTACTAACAAAGTAAATCAGCAGTTGAATATTATTTAGTCAGTTGCACACGAACGTAAATCAACCGAGCAACTCGGATGCAAACAAACTTTCGTAGTTTCTAGATAGTTCAAACTAAGTTCGAACTATTTACATACATTTTGTTCACGAGAGTGTTGCCTTTCAGAGCAATGCATCCTTAAAACGTCCCGTGCTTATGTAAAACGATATCAACGAGTCCTCGGCACAAGCGGTATTAAAACTGCCTGCCGAGCGAACGTCTCTGTTCGATTACCAGCCGGGGCAGATATATAACAGAAACAGTTCTGGATGTTTCTTAAAAAGTCCGTTTTGCTGCAACTATGAGGTAATCTTCTTAGACATCGGGATTAGTAACGCAGCTGTGACCAATCTCGAAAACGACGATGGTCCAGATTGAGGTTGGTTTACGTTATCATGTGCTGCAGTATTCACCTACCACCATGTGAAAATGCATGCCCGTTTTTTACTTCAATAAGAATAAAAAAACGAGACCTTTAAAAAATGGTTCTGTAAAGATAACGAATTAGAAAATACCATCTGTATAAATTAAGTGAGAGAGGTTTACCGTTGTGCGGGCATTACATTACGCAGTAACTATTACATTACTTTTAATATTTTTTTTTTTAGTTAGTTTTGGATTTTAGTTTTTTTTTTTTACTTCTTAGTCATTTGGACTTAATGTTATTCTCATAAAATATGTTATAGCAATAACTTCAGTTATTATGACATTTAAATTAAGTGCGATGTTTGTAACACGACGCGTTCAGAAATGTGTTTTTTCTTGCCGTGGAGAAGTGGGCAATCAGTGTAGTTTTCATTAATAATGATAAATAATGCAGATAACGTCGCGGGTCTCAGTTAGGAAAAAATTAAATAGGGAAACCAAATTGTTATAATATGGTGGCCTTTTTGCTAATTAAATTCACACGGTCGGAGCTTCGCAAAGGTCAGTGTATCACCCAAAAGCCTTAACTTAACCTACGTATACATAAGCATTTTCAAATAAAGCATTTAACCAAAAGACGCACGGATCAAATTCCGGCGGATTCGCATAGAAAGTCACGTCAATAAAGTATAAAATCGCGTGAAGCGCCACGTCCGACACGTATAGCCGCATCCGAAGGCCGTCCGGAGAAGGCTTCGACGCTTTCCTGTTTACCGCACATCCCTCTACATGTACGTACGTATGTGTGTCTGTGTGTAAATAAAGTATTTTGTTTTTTTTTGTTTTGTGTTTTTGTTGTTTTGTGAGAGACGTACAATCAACCTGTCAAAACCGCATGTGCCGCAAGCCGAAACTCTTCGCTGTGCCGCCCTCACGCACCATCACGCGCGCCTGTTCGCCTATCCCCCGTATCCTCGCTGCTATTAACGCTCTCCTGGACGCGTACCCTGAGAGTGACCTATTTGCGGATGAATGGAAGAATCTTGTATCTGTATGTCTGAAGTTTTGTGAGCATGATGTGTGAATGAGTTGTCTTTAATTAATGTAATTGGTGTTATCTTACCGTGTTAATTAAAGTAAATAAATAAATAAAAAAATAAATAAAATTGTAACGGCGGTTACGTGGGTCAAACTAGTAGAAGTTTCGAGATAAGGTAAAGGGAGCATGTAGCTTCGTATAGAACTTATCATCTAGACCGATCAAGTTTCGCTAGACATCTAATAGGGGACCAAATAATCACACGTGTGAAGTTCTTCATACTTCATATGATAAGGGATTAAGACTAAGCGTGGTAGAACAGTTAATAATTATCAAAAATAATAAGGACCCCAACGTTACACTGCTAAATGACCAGACAGACTATCCAAATCCCCGTTACTAAATATATTTTCTTACTTCAATACCGTAAATGATTATGATGGATTTATTGTCATCTAATGGTGGAGTGGTGGGGAGTTTGGATAGATTCCAGAACCACCAACACAGCGGGACGGAAGCTGTACAAAGACGCAGAGGCAAAGGGTTACGAGGTGATCGGGTCTGATGCACCCACACACATACCTGCGTTTCAGTCCGCCCTTCCCGATGTCCTTAACATAGCACTGTACATTGGACTCGATTGCCCCGTCCTGGTAGAGGTGTTGTATGAACTAGACACACAACACTTACCCATCCTTGTCACTCTTGGACTCGGCCGGAGTGTGTAGCGTTACCATCGTTCCGTAGACGCATAGACTGGACTAAGTTCCAAAAACACCTAGCGGAAAACGAGATTAAATTCGACGGTGCGCTCTTTCTCCGAAAGGTGTCGAAGCCACCACACATGTTGTAACGACCTCTTTCAATACAGCGCAGGCGGTATCAACCACCAAGGTCCCGGTTGAGAAGCACTGCCGTGATCCGCTACCCAGGCATCTGGAACAGATGCTTTGGGAAAAACGAAAACTACGTGAGCGATGGGCGCGCACCCGATACCCGGGGGTTAAGCCTGATCTTGACGCATTGGCGGAGAAGCTGTCTGGACAGATGGGGAGACATTTTGGGGACACCTGGGAGAAAACAATCGACCGGGCTGGCGAGAACGAAACGTCACTCCACCATCTCAACTGACAACTCACCCGTGCCAAGACGCTGACTCATCCGCTTGTTAAGAAGCCAGGGGAGCGATGTTATGCAGCCCAGGAGACATACTAGCTAAGCACATGGAAGAGCAGTGTGCTCCACGCCCCGCGAGTCACGCCGTCCGCAAACATCACTTGCATGTGAAACAACGTGTACAGGCATTCCTTAGTGGTCCAACATCGTCACTCGAAGCCGTGAGATTTATTTCACCCTCAGAGATGCGGAAGGCCGCCTAACACTTACCTAAGCAAAAAGCGCAAGGCCTGTGACCTCAAATCGGGGGTAAGAGAAATCGAAATGCTCGCATTGTTCGCTGACGACACAGCCTTCATTTCGTCGTCTTAGAAGCCCCAATTGGCTGCAGCAAAAATGCTACGCCTACTCGATCTCCTACCCTAATGGCTAGATAAGTGGAGGAAGCCGTCAATGTCGGTAAGACGGTCGCCACCTATTTCAGTCATAAGCGAATCATGCCCGCACCGTTATGACTCCATGATCAGGACATAGTTTGGCAACACTCAGTCAAGTATCTCGGTTGCGACATCGACCGCATGTTGCGGATGAACAGGCAGGTAGATCAAGTGATCAGCCAAGCCCATGCCGCACGTGCGATGCTGTGACGTCCCACTCCAGGGGATCGCACCACTCCACTCAAGTCCTCCTAAGGGACGACCGCTACCGCGAGAGCTCTTAGAGCTGGCCTCCTCTTCAGAGGAGTCACCAACTCTAGCCACACGGTCGGCGTAAGACGACCTATCTAAGCCCACGATTTCGTCGAGTACTATAAGCACTTCGAGTACGTCGAATACTTAAGTGAGAAGGAATTCGGTGCAGTTCACTGAGGGGCAGTGATCCCCTCTTGTTTCAGCCCTAGCAAAGAGAAATTGCTGGAGGCCCGTAGTCCCTACGCTTCAGGCTAACAGCAAGAAGCGTACGATGACCCCGATGCGATGCGTAGCTCCTTCTTCGGCCATCCGTCGACGAGTCTACACACCTCTGAGGATGCTTCGTTTAGGAGCGAAACACGTGTCGGTCAAGGTATATATGGTGGTATGTATTTCATGTTATAGCATGTTCACATTCCTTTGTGGGAGGAAGAGAGGTGTCTATTGCTTGAAATATATACCACCGTACTATATTTTCGCGGATTGTTGCAAAGTAGTTTAGAGTAACATGGTAATAATGAAGTTATAATGAAGTCCGCAAAGTAACGCCTGAGTCTGTTAATAAAAAACTTATTTAATTCGAATTTTACGTATGGAAAAGTACCCACATGATTGATGATCAATATTTATCTGATAATTTCAACAAAATTAAATTGAGATTTATGTAGACACTTACTCTTACACCCGTTCCACCACCTCCTACCCGACGAGACCCAGGATGCCTTTGCTGAAACAATGCATTAGTAACATGAAATACACAATTACATATTAATTTACAAACAAACTCAATAAAGAAACTGATAAATTTATTGATCATATGAAAATAAGTTATTTGAAAAGTACTACTACCACTGGATGAGTTTCTAAATAATAGTACATTACATTATAAACACAACAAATAATAAGACAACTATTGTTTTTGTTTTCTTTACTTAATTGTTTTTTGTTAATTTATTGTATGCTAATAAGTAATACATAAATAACCTAATTGTTTCCTTGTAGATGTATAGTCCACATAAATATTTAATTACACGTTTTGCAAAAATCTTATTTAATTCGAATATTACGTATGAAAAAATATCTACAAAATTAAAGATCAATATTTATCTGATGATCTCAGCAAAAAATCTGATGATCTCAGCGAAATATAAGTCATAAACAAATAGATAACTTACTCGTATATTTAATTTAATAATGAAAAAACAGAAGTTGCACCGTTTAACTCAGGACTGGTAGAATTAGTTATCAGTTTAACTTAGCCTAAACTCCCTGAGGAGTTAATGCGAGTAATTAGAAGTCTAGTCTTTCAAAATAAACTTAAGTCTTGAAATTAAAACTAAAAGTCCTGAGTATTTTACAATAATAGCAATAAGTCGGTTATTGATGCTTCTTTGAGGAAAATCATGCCTGTACATTATTATCTGTAAAAAATAAATCATAAACAGTGCGATTCTAGAATAGGGTACGCATATTTTTATCTTCTATCCATTTATGAACACAAAACTACATAATTATACTTTAAATTAACAAAAAAAACCGACTTCAAACAGATTTGGACGCTAATAAATCATATATAATATACTCGTATATACCACACGACGATAGATCGTTGGCGGAAATAACGAAACTACGAAATCTGTCTTCCAATAATGAAGGTTACACATAATACACCTTAAGTAATGAATTTAGAATACTTACGTCATGTTGCAAATTTAAGACTTATATGATTTTCTCATGGATGCCATTGTCAAAGCTGGACCAAATTACAATAGGACCACACGGAAAGCACCAGCTTTCAAATAAAAATGGATCATCAAAATCGGTTCACCCAGTCAAAAGTTCTGAGGTAACAAACATAAAAAAAAATACAGTCGAATTGAGAACCTCCTCCTTTTTTTTGAATTTGGTTAAAAATACAAAAGAACATAGATAGGAACGTACAAATATCCTACTTATGACTATGATAAATATCTACCTATAAATATATGCCCCCAGCACATCAGCGACAAAATAATCAAATATCATCATCGACTCATTACTGTTCCACTACTGATACTTGCTACGGAGTATGGCCCACTACAGGTTTCTTCTTAATAAGTTTATGTCATACTCGTAGTTCACCACTCTGGCCAAGTACGCATTGGCATTGGACTTTGATTTCCAGAACATTATGGAGAACTCTCAAGCATACAGGTATACAGGCCACAAATATCCAATATCGAAGTGCAAAAATGTAACTCTTATATGTTTGCCCCGCTGGGAATCGAAACCCGCGACCCTTTGATCCCTGGCCCGTGCCACCACACCACCACCACACGACTAACCGGTAACCGTACATCTCTCAGAAAAGTCGGAGTTTGCCAGCCTGCAGTTTAAAAACTGACCTCCTGGGAAGAAGCCGATTTTCTTTACCACTATATAATCACTCTAATTAATCAAATAAAAATCAAATTCAATGGAATATGCAATTAACCCATAACTGATATCAATTTTCTATCTTTATTTCTCGCAATTCGATTACATATTCAGATATTCAGATACCGTGCACTGATAAAAGGCGACAAAATCCGATAACAGCTTTGTGGTTAGAATTCGTGGGATCTGCCTGGCTATCAATCTCTCCCTGCAATCAGTCGCTAAACGACACGTCATGTTCTGGCTGCCCGTTTTAAACCCAGTTCATCATAACTAAATAAAAACATAAACATAAAAACATAAATTAACAACTTTTTTGCAGCATATTCTTGCGAAATATTTTATGATAATAAAATGACATCATGTATCGGTAATCAATTATGTATCTTGAGACATATGGCGAGTTTTTGAGGAAAATCATGATACAAAACATCTTATAACAAAACTAAACGTGTGTAAACATACAGGAATTTTGGATTCATTAAAAATAAGTGGCGTAATAAAGTATCTGTAATGACAAGAAGACTTGTATATTTATTAAAGTTCTGATTTATATTTTTATGTAACTATAGGAGACAGACTGACAGACCATCTGATGGTAAGTGTTTACCGTCGCCTTTGGGTATAGGTAACATCAGAGGAGCCGCCAATGAGCTGCCGGCTTTGAAGGAAAAATCTTTTTGCGAACTCTTTTGAAAAACCCCATATCATTGTGCTCCAGCAAAACCTTAGGATGAAGTATGCTACACCTTGTCCACGACAATAACGAACGTGCAAAACTAATTGTGGTGACGCCGCATGTTCAAATGATTCGGAACTTCATCTATGGCGCGTAGTGCGATATTGGAAAGGTGATGAAGGTACCAGCTCAAACAGTCCACCGAAGACTTCACATAGAAAAGGCGCTAGAGATTATGTCACTCCGTAGGTTCAGCTGTTCTGGCCTGTCTGACCGCCAATCAACCTATTACCCTATTTCAAATGTCATGTTGCCAGTCAGGTGTCATTTCCAGTACGTAGAGTTGAATCATACTGAACATGTACCCAGATTACTCCAGAACTTTCTAGAACGTGGCTAATTCCTATAACAAATAGCAGTCAAAGCAACGAGCAGGTAGTTCAGTTCAGTTTGGACTACCAGCAGGAAAACTTCGGAGCGATACTTGCGGACTTGGCGATACATTTAAACTGTGAGCAAAGGTTGGATTAGAAGAAGACTGAAGACCTCAAGAGATTTGAAGTGAATAAATCCTTGTAATCTGATAATTAGTGTATAATTCCGAATCACCGTACCCAACAACACAACAATATCATAAATGAGATTTGAGTGTGTGTTTGTAATACCAAAATAACGGTTTTTTTGACCCATATAAATGTCCAAAAACGCAAACCAACACAAAACCCATGTCTGCAACACGTGACAGTGGAACCGATGTTGATGAGTTTTGATTCTCACTTTTGAATGGGATTTTGATTCTCAATTTTGAGCGGTACAACTTAAGATACTTTAAATTTAGAAATAGACAGATTCTATTCCGCATAATAAAATAAATACCATGTCTAAAATCGCACCTCCGATACGGCTTATGTTGTTTGCCAAATGGAATGTCATGGAATCCAGTAGCAAAAAAAGTGGTTTATGTTATAAGTAGTGGCTAAGGCTCCTTTAAAAACACAACCGGTCGTTCCGCACAAGAATATTGTAATTGATAATTGATTTGTTTCAAAAGAAGAATTTTTCAATTTAGAAGTCTGGATTATTTTATTACTTCTAAAATACTTCTAATATGTCATTGTAATAGTTCATTCCTTTATTCAATGTCGCGTGAACTTCACCCTGTTGTTATAATTAAGATGACATTATACTATATTCTTACCGACTAAAGCGAAGGTATTTAAAGGAATATGGCAGTCAAATAATAATCAAAGATTTTTATGACAATACCCCGGCCGAACGGTTGTCAATGTGCCTATTTGGCGAGGGTCAAGTGTTCAATCCATGTCTTACATATATGTACATGCCACTTGCCACATAGGGAATCCTTGTGCGTATGTGTGTATGAATGTGTCAGCGTTATTTGTTTCTTAAACTGTGAGCAAACCTGTTCAATAGATGCTACAATAAACATCTGTGAACTAGCAAACACGTTCTCTCATTCTCTCATCATCATACTACATACCACTCCTAAGTTGCTCGCCCCATTGTCGCCCAATGCATGCCAAAACACATACAAAATATAAAACCCAAGAGTTGTAAGAGTTAATACACAGGACAAAATAGTAGGTGGTAGTTCTACCACCTACTATTGTACTATATACAAATGTACTATATTGTATTGTACTACTGTTTATGTGTTGTTGTCTCTGCCACATAGGGATAAATTTAACCAATCAAGTAGCACTGGCCATTGGATCCCAACTGGTCCCACTCCATGCGGTTCTTGATTACTCTCCACAAATTATGTATTGCGTATTCGAGCACCCAAATCCTTGTAACTAAAACAAGGCTAAGAAGGGCAAAGATTTCCCTTACGAGCCTATACACTGTTTCTTAATATTTTTTAAAATACTTTATCATTAGCAACTTACCCGTTTATATCTTAACACATTGTCATTTTGATTAATTTGTTGCGCATACAACAAAATTGGTGTAACTGTAACAAATGAACATTTCAAATTATAATTGTCAACTTAAAAAAATAAAAATTGAAAATATTTCTTTTGAACCACTATTAGATTACCTATCACTAATATTATTAATACAGATTGAAGGCACTTCATGTTAACTTATTTCTATTTAAAACTACTTTAAAATTGATATTAATATTTTAACATTAATTTTCGTTCGTTAATAATGTCATATTATAAGGCTCTTGATTTATGAGACTTTCATTTATTTTAATTATTATTTGTATATGTTAAGTAACTTAAGTAAAAAGTTTTATACACATTTTAAACTACTGCTAAATTAGAGTGCCAGTATACAAGCACAGACGTTTGATTTTCGTATCACAACACGACTACTATTCACCGAGTTTTAAGTTCGGATGCTTAAGGCAAAACTATGCCATAAACCTGTTCATGAAGTTATATTTTGTATTCACTATTAGGAATAAAGTCAAGGCAAAATTGCAAATAGACTGCTATATTTTATACTATTTGATATAGCAAATATTATTTTTATAAAAGTAGGCAGCCGGAAGTCTTTTTATTGAGTGTTTTTAAAATTTTCGAGAAATCAATTTAAGAAGCATGTCACCACCCTTAATACTAGCTGTATGCCTGGACTGCCTTATTTCTTAAGTGGTCGCTTATATGTTTGACTTAACATCACAAAGTCTTGAGTTTAATTCCTGGGTCAGATCGAACAATGGTTTTCACATTTTTCTCTGAATAAATGACCATTATGTGCGCCGAAAAGTAAGTATATCTTATTTGTTTGTTGGTTAGATCTTATTGTCATATGCACTACAAGTATTATCCGCCTAAATATCTAATCTATTATATTGTAATGTAATTTGAACAGAGAAGACATTATTTTAAATATATATTCCACCCACTGTACAGTGTTGCTTCAAACTGAAATAAAACTCGCAATATTCGCTTCACAGCGGAAATAAGGAATGAGACACGTGGGCGAGTGTGAGTGTGGTACTGTTTTGGGTAAACCTTAATCAGGCTCTATTTAACCTTTACCGGGATCTCAAATCAAAATCAAATCAACAACCCCTCATTGGCCCACTACTGAACACGGGTCTCCTCTCGGAACGTGAAGGTTTAGGCCATAGTCTACCACGCTGGCCAAGTGCGAATTAGTAGACTTCACACGCCTTTGAGAACATTAAGGAGTACTTTCAAGCATGCAGGTTTCCTCACGATGTTTTCCTTCACCGTTAACCAAGTGATGTTTAATTGCTTAAAACGCACATAA
>DWEW01000009.1:0-11360 GCA_018247055.1 Pseudocoladenia festa | reverse complement strand
AAACCTAACCTTAGGGATAGCTGGGTACTTCTGGACGGTAGGAGTAACGGTGGTACTCAGGTTAGTGCCATAACCGCAACTATTTTTGCTGTCCAGCAACTTTAAGGTGTGCTTTAGTTTAAAGGCACCAAAATGCACTGCATATATGAGGTGATTAACTTCATCCCGATAGGTAGTAGCGCAGCTGAAACCAATCTCGAACAAGATACGATGAACCAGTTTGAAGTTATTCTCGGTTATCATTGGCTTTTTTCATGGCAGTGCTAACTTAACTAACAGATGAATTGTTAGCTTTTTCAAGAAGTATACAAAATTAAAAACGTAAAAACACTTTTCGATTGATTAAAAAAATAAATATATTTTTATATTTATTTATTGTGTCACGACTAACTGGATAACTGCCAAAGTTCAATCAAAAGAACACATAGTAGTAATAAATTCATTATTATATAATTATTATTATTTTAAAAATCGTCTAAGCATGACGATTCGGTATTTCAATAACATCTGTTACGCTTTGAAACTGTATTTAATAAATACTGCCATTTAATAAAGCCCAGCAATTAGTTACCCCGCTCGACTTACGACTACATTTCCTTAATTCTTACTGATTTGCAAAGCTACAGCAAAAACGAGAAAAATATTGATTATGCAGAAGTGTACTTCTGCATAATTAGTTATATATTGCATTTGTTTTGTATAAATATTAACGACGAAAACGATGTTTAAAAAAGAAACCAAATAAGTGCTAGTTATAAAAGAAATGAGATACTATCAAAACAGCATATAAAAAATCAAGAATCGCAATTTATTGGGGCATCTTTCCAATAAATTAGTCATTAAGTGTAATTAGTACTACCTTACTGCCTTATTAGTTAACTAACGACATATAGTAGTCACCGAATCAATATTAGAAATATTGGCTTTTAATAAATATAATGACTTGGCCATAGGATATTTCATTTGAATTAGAATTCCAAATCAAAATACATTGTATTTTCTTTGCTATTACTACTATTTATTTCTTTGCGACCGTACTACTTTTGTTTAATGTTGTTGTTTCTGTGACCAAGGCAAAATAGACTTTGCGCCTTATTTCCGAAACGAGTGGTATCGTGGCACTAATGCAACACAGACGGCATGCAATATCAACAATGTAATTAGCAGCAGCCATCAACGTAAGTATTAAAACTATACTAAATGATTTAGCGATGGCCTTCTGGTTAATATATCAGTGTTCCGCTCGGGTAGTCCAGGTTCAACCCCCAGGCACGCCTCTTTGACTTTTCAGAGTTATGTGCGTTTTAAGCAATTGAACACTTGGTAAACGGCGAAGGAAAACATTGTGAGCGGCCTGCATCCAGCGTGATCCCGCGGTCTTAATGAGATCATTTGTCCACCTTGTAGATGGACATTTGTAACATTAGCATAGTTAAACTTCATTACAAAAAAAAACCTAAAAATGGCAATCGTCTTTCATATGACGAATATAACTCAGATTGGCCTATCCAAAAACTGAAAAAAAAATGGGAAAGCAGAGTTCATATCCGATCCTGTTTGAGTAAAACATAGGCTCTGCAAACTTGGCCCATGGTGCTTTAGGAACATGTAGTAATAGAATCTGCCGTAATCCATCAATGTCTTCGATTTTAAGGTTTTTATGCTATAAAAGTATGGTTGGATATTATAGATCTAGAAAAACTCCTATATCAAGTTCCATGAACACAATAGATATATTTTTTTTGTACTCGTATACAAACTGTCCACTTTTTCGGAAATGAAAGAAGAAGAAGAAGAAAGTCAAAGTAACTAATAAGTGGTCGTAATTTTAGCCTTTGTCGAATTTTAGAAAAATGATTATTATATTTTATTAATTCTAGGCACCAAAGGAAGGAAAATCATAGCGAAAAAAACGTCACGGTTATTACTAATAGCGCTATCAATGACATAAATAAACTTATTAAAATGTTTTGATATGTGTTCGGTTCTAGATGAAAAATCTCATGAAAAATCGCAACTGAAGAAATTCTGCACCAAGAAAGCTTCGCAATTAATTGTGAAAGATGAGAAAGTACGTATGCATACAATTTATAATTTGTAGTTTACTTTTATTTTATTTTATTATTTATTATTATCGTTTTACGTGTTTTTTTTAGTGCCTATGAAGTAACTAAACTGTTTTATAACTAAATTGTTTTATTATACAATTAAAAAGAACATACACATAAGCCTAAAACCCAAGATAAAACTTTTATCTTTCACATAACTATTTACCCACGCTGGGGATCAAATCCAGGATACCTCTTACGGCAACTTGGCCACTTAGGGTATCACCAATTTTCAAATAACATAGGTTTTTCTTTCTTAAACAATATTTTATAAAAAGATAACGAACAGTACGAACATAATATATATATATATATATAATATAATAGAATAGATATAGTAAATACACACTGACAAATAATATAGTACTGTCTTATGGTAGTCACATGCGAAAACGATGAAAAGTTGGTGAGGTGTAACCACATGCCTCAAGGCATTTCTTGCTAATCGGTGCCCTTTGGGTTTTCATAATAATGTAAAAGATTTAACAAATATTAAAACGACTACAAAATTACACTTCAGAGTTAAAAAGGGACAAAAAAAACGCGAAATCCTCGTTTTCGTTTACTTAGACAACATACTTATTTCAGTTCTTGTAGTCTTAAAGCCACATTACTAAATTTGTCATGGGGTCAAAATTTAAAAACGTCTGTAACTAAGGCTTTTTTAAATAAACAAAAATATTTTCAAAACCACTTTAATATTTATGAAGTAATGAAATAACAAATATAAAAAATCTTAGTTACCTTTTTATTCGCAAGCTTAAGTGAAGGGGAAGTAATAAACCAAGTTTTGATTTTTTTTTTCAGGTTTTCTGTGAGATCTGCAAAGACTTCGATATCTGCGCAAAGAATAAGCCCATAAAGCACAGCCCCACTAAAGCCAGCAATTGTGATTCAACCACCGATGATCCGTTTGCTTTTGCTTATTCTGACAGCGAGTAGCTGAAATATAAGCTTAAAAGAAATATGCAAGATTTGTATAATTATTATGAATGATTTAAAATAAATTCATTTTTCAAGTTTTATAATGTTTTTATTTTTTATTTTAATCACAATAGTAAAGGGAATGTTAAAAAATGGTCAGCACATTATAGTCGGGAATTGGACGGTTGACCATTGGTGGTATTCTACCATAAGTACTTTGAATTATATGTTAAGAAACCGGTCTCAGTTACTATCTTTATATATATAATTCTACTGTGCGTATGTATGTCACAGAACTCTTCCTAAACGGCTGGACCCTGGCTGAAGTCATGAGCTGCTTTTTTCGTTTCCAAGTCATAATAGTGAAGCTACGTTTTGTCCACAGTTATGAATGAAGCGAAAAATCGTTCAAGATGTTGAAGTAACAAATCTGAACAGCTTTGTGAAATTCTAAGTCTCGTTTGTTTCTGTAGGGCTCGTAGGGCTCGCCGTGTAGAAGTCGTCGTTAATGGATGTTCTTCCTTGCTTGTAAACAGAACGCCAACGAGTAACCGTAGAATATGAACTAATGTTGCTCTCAAGTTTTTATTTTACCAGCTCCGTAGTAAACATTTTCAAGCAGAGATATTTTATTACCGCTCGTACTTTTATTTTATCCCTTTTAAATAATATGGCCCGACACAACGCAAATAAATGACTTCTATTTTGAAAAAAAAAACAAAAGGGAATCGATTGCTTTATTATTATTATTATTATGATATCTAATGTCCAGGCTATTCCTGCCCGTTTTATGAACGGCCCTCGTATATGTATGTGATTTAATTTACATATACGGATTTTAGAAATATTTTAATTTTTTTTTACGTATTACGTACCTCTACCATACAATTATATCTGATATCCTCCGTCCAAAGGTTATGTGGCAGAATTATCTAAATTAGCGATAAGGCCGCCTATTGTATGTATTATATTTTTATTATTGTTGTTATTTAGGTACTTGATACGGTGTGCACAATAAAGTGTATTGTTATTATTAAAGTGGTAACTGATCTTTTCATCATTCCATATTGATATAGTTTGAAAGTGAAAAAAGGGAAAGATATAGGTATTCTATAGTATGTGTAGTAATATCGTAAGCTTAAATTCTTCCCTCAATCCTTATACCATAGTCATATTCGCTTGTAGTGAAGGTAAAGTCGTATACTTAGTCCTTGTCTACTATATAAAAGGAAATCTAATCTTGCCAGATGATGCACACGCAGTAAAAATATTTGCGGATAGATATATATATTAATGACATAAATACGTATTGGTAAAATAGAGTACTGAACAATATTCCATTATACTCGCAAATACGATCAAATCACTATAATTATCAAGCCCTAAAAATAACATGATTGAATATATTATTCATTCATGTTATATGTTAGGTAAAATCCATGTCCTTTATGTACTAAAAAAATGTGTTATGGTAGTTGTTATTATTTGAAATAATAATCATTCCACAAAAAATTACTCTTTATATCTATTCCTAACTTATTCGAAAATATCCTTAAATACTACACCTTTGAAATAATAAAAGCACTACGGTAATGGATTACGAGAAAAACGTAATAGAGAAGTAAAATATTTTTTTATCAGGAAAGACAGGTGCCTATGTTTGCGAGCAGGATTTGATAACTTTAGCCAAGAGTTCATCGAAGCCTTCTGCATTCGTATTATTTAATGTCATAATAATTTAAGAATTTCTTTTCATTACAAGGTATTAAAAACATTGTGTTACATGAATAATATTTCTGTGTTCTATGTGAATTAATGTATGGGTTGGTTAGATTAGTATATATATAAAATTTATTACACATGTCAATTTTGTTAGAAACTTTATGTCCTTTCACAATTATTTATTTAATATGTTCGAAACATGTTTGGTTTGTATTCTATTTTTTATTTTATTTAATTCAATAACGCTTTGCATTTGTTCTTTGAGCTATATATGAATTTATTATTACATGCCTTTAGAGATATTTTTATACAGGCTTTCAGTGATTTGGAATAGATTTTATAGTTGTTTTTACTGTCTTTCATTTTAACATCATAAAACGTATATCGAAGATTCCTTTTTGTCTTACAACTAATCCTAAGGCCGTTACTGATTATTTTTTTCTTAGTCAAATTCGATATTTTTATATTATTGTAGGGAAGCATAATTTACAAAAAAAAGTAGTAAGTATTAAATTCTATATCTACCTTCCGATATAACGTTTGACAGCGTTTGATTAAATATAGCCGATTAAATACCACAGATTTCACGGTACCTAAAAGCAAGCATTGTGAAGAATCCGCAATGTCCAACGGCCTCCATAATATTCTCACAGGCATGTACGCACCGGAGCCGAGCGCCCGTGCCCGGTGGAGGGCCAGGTCACGTTACTTACGATAGGTCCCCCTCATAAGTAACGTGTCCTGGCCCTCCATTTTATAAAAAAATCGTTTAAAAAATCGTATAATATATCTTTGGTCGTTACGTCCCGACACTATTTCTGAAAACGTCAGGAGTAGGTATATGAAAAAGAAAAGACCAACTAATAATCATTATACAGTCGAAAAACTTCAATTGAAACACAATAACTACGCATCATTTATTATGACGTTGCCAGAAAGTCTTTTCTCATTTTTTATGGTTGCAGACAAATGGTCAGCCAATACAAGGCTAAATGAGTGGTTTTGGAGACCCCAAACAAAAGTACGGCGGAATTAATGAGATTTATCCGCATAACAGTGTTAAAGAAAATAATATAAAACAAAGAAACTCAGTGAATACCAATGCAAACATAATTATTTACTACCAAAATGTTCGCGGCCTACGAACTAAGTTTTCTACAGAAATCATGGCTTCGCGATCGGATGTATTTCTTGTGACGGAAACATGGCTTAATGCAAGTATTGCTGACGCCGAGATTGTCCCGCCACAATACACTATCTACAGGGGAGATAGACCTGGGTCACGACGTGGAGGCGGGGTGGCTATCGTAGTATCACCAAAATATGAACTACTACCAGTTAACTTAGGAAATAACTATACTTCGTGTGATATTATCTGTGCAAAACTGAGCTTGTGTAATAATATACTGATAATATTATTATGTATATACATTTCGCCAAACACAGCAGAAGAAGATTATCTGTGTATTTTTAACATTGTAGACACATTAAGTTCAAAGTACCATAAATTGTTTATTTGTGGAGATTTTAATTTAACTTCTGCTAATACGTCTGTGTGTGCAAGTTTTGAGTGCCTTCTGGTATCGTGCGAACTACGGCAGGTAAACCGAATAGTCAATGTTTATGGTAACATGTTAGATCCAGTTCTGGTCACTGAGTCGTTGGGTATGGTCGAAGTGGAGAGGGCAGTTGATGTCATCACTGCTACCGACTTATATCATCCCCCACTTGAAATTCAAATTGAAAGACAGTTCAACTACGACTTTGGACTAATAACCGAAGGCAGTAAGCGTTCCGAGTAAAATTTTTTTAAGGCAGACTTTCATGCCTTATATAGTCTAGTTGCAGATGGGGGATTCTATGAGAAAGTAAACCTTGAAGTTTTTTTTTCAAGTTGTTTTTATGCTATCAATCATTATATTTATCGATACAGATTACTTCGAATTTCACGGTAATATAACAATTATTAGTATATTTTTATTTTTTAATTATTTTATTAAGTTGCAAACATTGACTATCGAACCTTACGTAAATATGGAAAAAAAAATTCAAGTTAGCAACACTGTGACGTCGGTTCTGGTTTGAATTTGCAACTGTATTTGTTCTTAAAATTACTTGGATTGAATTAATAATTAACACGTGCCAGCGGATTTAATAAACGGTAAGTAGTTCTGCTGTGAAATTAAAATAAAACAATCAGTGATTAAGTTGTCCCACCCGTTGCAAAAACACACGAAAGTTTTGTTTAATACAATAGGGCTTTGAGGTTATGTTTGATATTTATTAATTAGTTCTAGTGTAATAAAATAAAACCATTGGTATATTCATATCTTTTTTCTTTCAAATAAAATAAAAACTATCAGCTGTTGAATTTGGTCCCACCCGTGACAATTTTTTTCGTCACGGGTGGGACGTGTGTATTATGTAGGTTACTTGTGCATTGCAAATTATTTAAGAACATGTTTATGTTTTTCTGGTCACTTTTTCACGTGTTAATAATGTCTTTTATATAGAAAAAGTTTTATCGTTTTACTCGTAATTTTGAATTATTTTTACCTTTTAAGGGCAATGGGTAAAACAACATCTGCTCAAAGAATGAAGAAGTATAGAGAGAGACTTAAGAACAGTCCTATGAAGTATCAAATTCATTTATCTAAAGAAAGGGAGAGAGACAAGGAAAGAAGGGATAGCACCAAGAAAAAAGAGGATTCTTCAGCACGACTAAAAAATGAAAGAAGGACTAAGGAAACTGAAAGAAAAAGGAAGTATAGAGAAAAGATGAAGCTTTTAAAACAGTCAGATACTAATACTACGGGCGAACAATCGTCCTCGTCTTTGGGATCATACTCTTGTAAACAGACGTTGGGAAAGGCTGTAAGCAGAGTTAATAGAAATTTGCCTTCTAGCCCAACCAAGAAAATAGCAGTAATACGCAAACTGGTCCTTGATTTAGGTGATGTGTCTTTTTTAAACAGGCCATTCAGCAGTAGTAACGTTAAACATGCCTTATCTGATGATCATAAAGGTTTAGTAACAGAATTTTATCAACGTGATGATATCAGTCGACAAGCTCCAGGAATCAAAGATGTGAAGTCTGTAAAAGATCCAAAATCTGGCGACAGAGTTTTGTGCCAAAAGCGGCATATGAATATGACAGTGAGAGAGGCTTATTCTTTATTCATACTTGAATATCCAGACATCAAAATAAAAGTAGCCAAGTTTTATCAGCTTCGACCAGCCCATATTTTTCTGACTAGTGACATGCCGCACAATGTTTGTGTCTGTAAATACCATGCGAATTTTAATTTTCTGGTTGAATCTATTGCTAAAAAAATTACAAGGTTTCCTTCCATAAAAAGTTTCCTGCAATTCAAAAACAGAAGAATGCATGCTTGGTCGTTGTACTCATTGTAAGAGCTATGATTTACGGTCTCTTCTAGACAATAATGAGGACTTGTTTCAACCTATTCAATGGAAAAAATGGATTGAAACTAAAGGGCGACCTCAGGTTGAAACTGTGGGAGGGTCCATTGAAGAGGCTATTATCGAATTAAATAATCAGCTTGATCGTTTTAAGCAACACGTATATATAAAGAGAGTGCAATCAAATGCCTTTAACGAAGCAAAATGTAATTTGCAACCAAATGAAGCAGTTTTACAAATAGATTTCGCAGAAAACTATGCAGCAGTTACTCAAGATGAAATCCAGTCTGCTCACTGGAGTCACAAGCAAATAACTGTTTTCACTGCATGTGCCTGGTTGCCAAATGATAGAAAATATTCTTTGCTCTCATAAGTGATGTGTTACGTCATGACAAACATGCAGTTTATGCATGCTTAAAAAAAATATTAACTTACCTAAAAGACAAGATTAAAGATTTGGAGATTATAAAATATTTTCAGATGGTGCAGCATCACAATTTAAAAATATATTCACTCTTTCAAATCTATGTTACATGTCCCACGATTTTGGAATTACAGGTTCCAGGTACTTTTTTGCAGGAGCAATAGTGAAAAAAGTTGTAGGAGCAATAGTGAAAAAAGTTGTTATTTCATTTGTAAAGTGGAAATCGTAAATAAATTAGGTAAAATGGAAAGTGGTAGTGATAACGAAAGTGCGTCAAATTCTAGTGCGCCGCTAACGCCGATTAAAAAACGAAAAATAACAAAAAGACTCCAAAAATTTAAACCGGAGTGGGAAAGAGAGTATGACTGGATTACTGAAGATCCCCAAAATATTTATAATGCGAAATGTAAACCATGTAATATAACATTTTCTGTGGGGAAAAGTGGCATTGGCCAGGTTAGATCTTTTAGGTTATGTTAAATTCTTGCAACTTCTGTTATTTTATTTTTATTCAATGAAATTGATTTGATTTGCGTGATAAGTGGTACTTAAAATGTTTTACTTATAAATCATTTTAGATTAAACAACATGGTGAAACAAAGCACCACAAACTCAAAACTGAACTTTACAAGAAAACTTCTACATTAGACAGGTTTTTTGGTTCGACGGGCTCTTCATCTACTTCTGCTTCTCTTACTTGTGATGAGAAGATTTCAGCCAGTGAACTTGCTTTAACCTACCATACTGTAAAACACAATCTTTCTTATAACAGCATGGACTGTACTGTAAAATTAAACAAAATCATATATGTCGATTCTAAAACCGCTTTGAACATAAAAAATATTAAATTATTTCCTTTAGTTGAACAATATTTTGATATTGAGAATGGGATACAAAACAAGTTATTAGACTTTTACGAAAATTGTGATGAATCTGCAAACGGTATGTTTGATGCTATAAACAGTTCACTATCCCACCACAACCTTTCCTTTGATAGAGTGTCTGGTCTGAGTGCGGATAATACCAATGCGAATTTTGGTATTCACCATTCTCTTTATAAAAATATTGAACGAGTAGTTCCTGATTTGGTTAAGGGTAATTGTCATGCACACATAGTTCACAACACTGTGAAGCATGCAATGAATTTTTTAAGCTTTGATGTTGAAAATATTATTTTAAAAATCTACAGTCATTTCTCCGTTTCTGCAGTCCGTAGAGAAGAGCTTAAGAAATTTGTTGCTGCTGTTGAAGGTGAATGGCATGAGCTGAAACGACATGTTGGTACTAGGTGGCTTTCATTGCTTCCTTGCGTGGACAACATACTTTTGAATTGGAAGGCTTTGAGTGATTATTTTTTTAGCTTAGGTGAGGAATGTCCTACACATATTCAAAATATTTTGATGATGAACGAAAGCAATGGAAACAGTAAAGTTCAAATCTTTTTGCATTTCGCGAGTCATTTTTTACATAACTTTCATAAAGCTGTTAAACAACTTGAAGGCAATAACATCACAGTCATAGATGTGTATAATATTATGTCAATTTTAAAATCGGCGCTAGAACAACGTAAAAAAGATATTTTTTTTGGTTACGAAACCAAAAAAATTTTGCAATCATTAGAAGCAAAATCCCCTACAGAAAGTTATGCAATTCAAAAGATTTTTTTGTTATTTATTGATAAATGTTTAGACTATCTTAATAAATGGTTTGATTTCGGTGAAAGCAATTGGTTATGTAAAATCCAAAAATTTAATTTAAAAAAGGAGATTTCATTTAATGACTGTGAGACAATATTAGAAGTTCTAAATTTACAAGAAAAATTGAGTATCAAAATGGACGACCTATACTCTGAAATAACGATATTGAATGAAATCTTTGCTAAAGTAAAAGACTGTAGTGACTTTACTGACAAAACTACAGGCCAAAAATGGCAGCATATTTTTAAAAATACTGAAAATGACTTACCAAATTTATTTAAAGTAATTTCATTCCTGCTCTATATTCCCGCTACTTCGGCATTCACAGAAAGGATATTTTCGGTTATGAATTCGAAGTGGCGAGAAGAAAGAAACAGAAGTAGTATATCATTAAAAAAAAATGTGCTTTTGATTTATATTAATTTAAAAATTGAATGTGACAATGCATATGACACTTTTATTTTAAACAAAAAACTGTTACACAGTGCAAAAAGTGCAAAAAAATGTAGGGTTTATAAAAATAAATAATTAACAAATATATATTTGTCTCTTTTTTGTTTTTTCCATAAAATACTATATTTCTTTTAAATGTACTATATTTTTTTACACTTTATTTTGGAAAATACTATATTTCGCTGATGAAATCTTGGCAACCCTACTCACACTAGGTAACTTAAATGCACGTTTGCTACTTTATCATCATCGTCTCCTTCAACTTTTTAAACAACGAACCACTACCACCACGCTGGCAAAAGTGCAGATCAATGAAATATACTACTACGTATAGAGATGACACTCCATTAAAAAATAATGTTAATAGTCTGTGACAGCCGGACTCGAAGCATGGCAAAGATTAAGTTAAGTCCGCAGAGAATACAACATCCCACTTATTCTGCTTACGATGGCATCGTTTTCTTCATCTTCTTCATTTATTTCTTTCTGCTACTAAGACATCTTGTATAACAATTCTACGAGTTTATTTACATTGTGTATTACGTTGGCTTTATGGTGTAATTGTGTATTTTAACGCAGGGAGACATTAGAAAAAAAATTACATACGTT
>DWEW01000008.1:0-11813 GCA_018247055.1 Pseudocoladenia festa | reverse complement strand
ACCTTAATCCGATTTTATTCCTAATTTCAGGGATTTCAACATCTAATACAAAATCCGGGGTATATCGAATTATATATTTTGCTAGGGAACGTGTCTAAATTGATTGAGCCGTTAAAGACATGAGTTTTAATATTTTTATGCCGACTCCTGATTAATTTTCTAAAAAAAACCTGATTGACGCATTATAACATGAGCTATCTAAAAGTGATCGTCATATCAAAATTGGTCAGCCATTGTGGAAATAAGTTTTCAGGGAGGGGTATAATATTTTATGCGAAACCCTATTTCTTAAAGATAACTTAGTTACATTTAATAATTTTAACCACCTGCTTTTGGTTAAGTCATTTGAGGTGGGTTTTCAAACAAGAATTTATTTTCTTATGCGAAACCCTAAATTAATTTATTAAAAAAAAACATTTCTAAAATAAAAGTAGTATTAGTTCTACCTTATAATATGAGCTACCTAAAAGTGAAAATTCCAATAAATTCAGTTCAACTGTTACGGATATTTTGTTTTTAGATACGGTTTTAATTATTTTGAATGAAACCCTGATTTATCTTTTTATTAAAATAGCCTAAATTACGCTTCATATTATGAACGAACAGTGAATTTACCGTTAAAATCGGTTCAGTCATTTCGGAGATCATCCGAAACAAAGAGATAGAGACAACAAAAAATGTCAAAGTTGAATTTTCTGGTGAGGTATACTTTAATATGGATAAGAACTGATATTTTTATATCACCAACATATACCCCAATTTTAATTTATTGGGTTTAATTTTAATATTTACTTCAATTCATATTATATATATTTGTATCATACTTTTACATTGTTCTTGTCATACCAGATTGCGCACTATCTGTATTCAATGTCGGATGAGGAAGCCTAACTACGTATTACCACTACGTATTACTCACAGATGTACCAAAATACTCTTCAATGGTAAATTTAAAGTATACATTCCTATAATGCAAGCTATTGTTGGTTAACGTTTCCTAAACATTATTCAAATCCATAAAATATTACGCCACTCTCGGGAATAAAAAGCAAAACGATGTTTTGATTAAAACGTATTTGACGTTTCAATTCGTACGCCACAGTACTGTACACCCAACGACGACATACCTTAGTACCTACCTCAGTATTCCTTACTGAAGTGCTGAATGTACAAACTTTAGTTGCACTCTGTATGCTTACGTAATGGACTTATACTGTTCTGAATGTGTCAAAAAGAATAATTAGCTTTTTAACAGCGTACCAGTTATCAAGTTTTATGGGTTTTAAAATGTATATTTGGTTTATGAGTATATTATGGAATGGTTCTATTACCTTTGAAAGAGTTAGGCTAATTTGTTCATATGTAAAAACGGATAAATAAGCAGCCCGATCACCTGGTAAAGAACCACTGTAAGGAGATAAATGTAATTGTTGGTTCATCATTTTCACGGCGAAGGAATGGTGAACTAGGCAAAGGATAAACCGTTCCTCCGAGCACTCCCACTGGAGATGAATTGATATGAATACTACTTTTAAAATCTGTGATTTTTAGTGTGAAGTTTATTCTAGTATTGACCCCTCTTTGTAAAAAATATGAAATTAATTAAAGTTTTTTATTTTATTTCAGATAAGATCTTTTTTTTCTAGTTTCTCAAAGTACATATAGAGAAATAAGACATATGTATTAGCATACAATTATAAATTTAGGTGATGATAGGTCTTTGATTTGTCATGATTGTCTCAGATCAAGGTTATAACTATTTGCAACAGATTATGTTTGTGTAATGTTTAATGTTACTATAAGCTAACCGCTTAAAAAATAATATTCTATAACTTTACTTACTCTATGTATTTGGTATGTATTTTATTAGATAAAACACAATCTGATAGTACCGATATTATGTTGTTTGGAGTATATACGTCCCGCGTAACGTGTCCAAGTTGTTAATAGTTTGTTAATCTGGATTATGTGTATCATATTAAATGTAATTTTTATTTAATATTTTATGACAACCGTTTACATTTAATAACTTTAATTAATTAAACAAAACAACAACAAACTTAAGTATATAATCAATAAGTAAGGCAGTACCTGTAACTGGCAGGTATAGAGTCTTTTTAAGCATTTTGTTTTAAAGTTGTAGTAAGGTTTTAAGGTTATGGTAACTTTTAACCAAACTGTGCATATACATACCTGTTATGTACATATTATACCTTTACAGTATAACTTTAATGCATTATTCAATTTAAGGCATTGAAGCGATTTCGTGGCCAATCAGTTAAATGTTAGTTTTTACAGATATCTATTTATCTGCAATGCAATACCTAATATCGATAACGACGATAGCTTTTAAAGAATCATCGCCTCACATGCGACTATTAAACAAATCTGGCATCAACGTTTCAATATACATATGAATAGTAAGTTAAGCATTATTAATTTTTTTGTCCGCCACCAGACAATGTGAGCGTCTTGAAATTAAAAATCTGTTTGTTGTGATCGTTACTTCGGGCTATTTTTTGGCTAATTACCTACACAAAAAGTTAAGCTGTCAATATTCACAGTATGTTATAGTTTTACACTAGCGAATAATATACGCTATTTTTATCCTTCGACAGCCATATGTTTCTGGGGTAAAATTTTAAATAAATTTGTGAATACTTATTTCACTTTTACTTTTTTTTATTTTCTCTTTTAATATTTTTCGTTTTAGTATTTTTCGAGGCTTATTTTGCACGATTTTTACTGGCTATATAAAAAAAATCGTGCAGATAATTATAAAATACACATATATAAACTAACTACCTCATTAACGATCCTCTGTAGAAATTACTCTTTCTTCCACTATGGTTACGTTTAAAGCTTACTCTGTTATGTTTTCCATGCAAATTACTGATAAATAATATTACTGCATTGCATTCCAAAATAATTAACTGTTAATGTTTTCCATAATAATTAATTAATTGCGTAAAGACCTGTGTTTATTGCTTTTCATATTTAAATAATAACATGTGACTAGCCACTTGAAGATAAATGTTTGCCATCGTCTCATCATCACTTTTTATCAATGAAGCCTAAAAACCTCACTATTACACGAATATATTATTCGTGTAAGTTTAGATCTCCTACGATGGTATTCAACTCATCACATTTGTACATTACCCTCTCACAAACTAATTTATAAGTAATAATATTTAATAATACTGATGTTTTGATATTCCTATTTTTCTTTGATTTTGATCCTAATCAACAACCCCTCATTGGCACACTACTGAGCACGGGTCTCCTCTCGGAGCGAGAAAGTTTAGGCCATAGTCTACCACGCTGGCCAAGTGCGGATTGGTAGACTTCACACGCCTTTGAGAACTTTATGGTGAACTCTCAAGCATGCAGGTTTCCTCACATGTTTTCCTTCACCGTTAACCAAGTGATGTATAATTGCTTAAAACGCACGTAACTCCGAAACCCCGCCTGGGGTTTGAACCCGGACTACCCGAGCGCGAAGCCGATTTCTTAACCACTAGGCCATCTGGCCACTGGTCCTTCTAGACTTTAACATTCTAGACTACATTCTAGACGTACCGGAAGCTCAGTTCAGTTTGGATTACCAGGAGGAAATCTTCGGAGCGATACCAGTGAATATCTGCGAATATCTGCGACTTTGGCGACACATGTAGAGTGCAAACGAGTAGTGATTGAACCCCATATTGGAAGACGACTACTTTTGAAGAACTTGGGAGATTTAAGCATGAATAAACTCTCTAAATCAAACAAATGATCAACCAAATCACCGAACCCAAAAACGCAACAATATACTTTAGTAAAGTTCATAAGGATACTAATACTCAAGGTTAATAACGCATGTGACATAGCCAAGATGAGACTGATTTTATTGATGTCGGATTTCAGATATAGTAGAGCTCTCTTAAGGTTTAAAGAGCGTCCTTTGTTATAGCGCGGCAGTTTCACGGTGATACACTCATCGTTTGTAAATATCTAAATATAATAAAGTAAAAATCCGAGTCATCGATGTTGACATTTCGAGTGATATGTATTATATGAGTCATCTAAAATGGCCAAACTGGCTTCAAAAAGCTCAACATCCTGAACGGAACGAAGCAATGCCTCAACGCAGGAGAACTCCTTTTACTTCACAAAGCAGATATCGACTTACATTACTTACTACCCCCGACTTTGGATAGGAGATTTACAACGTTAGCTACATGACATTGACTTCATGAATCTTCGAAAAGTTCATGTTTGAGTTTATTTGTAGGTTGTGTTTCATTTTACTTACACAATCTGTAGTGACAAGCTAACAAGCGAGCTTTCAAAAACTGTCGAGTGCAAAACTAACATGTCTACTAAAAAAATTGCTCTGTGACTTTTTCAGAGCAAACAAAGCTCTTTCTTAAATGAAAATAAGTTTCACGCTGTAAAAACATGAGTTAAATAAATATTTCACTTCATTATTATTAGGCAGGGGTAGTTTTATTTATTTAAAATTCGGAGTTTATTTACGACTTACTTCAAATACTTCCAAAACGAAACCTTGTTTAGTGGAGGTTGCTATTGTTACAACGAAATGCTTCAGGGAATCTTTTGTAAACGTGAGAGCTAATTAGAACTTGTAAGACTTTAAGCGACACCGCCTAATTTACTAATATTATCGGACTTATTTGATAGAATATACTAGTAAAATGTAAATTAGTAGTAATGTTACAAATGAAGTCAGAGTGTACTAATATTTATAAAATACTAGTCCGCACGGGTGCAACAATAATGTAAGTTTTTTATTATTTTTATGTAGGTATTATTTAATGACTTCATGACAAATGTGAATATGCCTGTTTGCCTTGGTGTAGATGGCTCGCTAGTAGGGATAGACATTAATGTGACAAAAAAAATGTTTACCCTTGAGCCTTACATATAATTCGTGATGTTGATGTGCACGTGTATACCCACTTGCGACAAATGCAAAACGCGTTGCGACAAATGCAAATGCAAACGTTCAGGAATGCGTAAACGTTTTTATTCAATGAAGACTTTGGGCATTGGACTTTGTGCGATGTGAAAATAGGACGAAACCTCTGTGGTTGGTTTATGTTGCCATGGTCTAGGGCTCACTTAAAATTATGTAAGCTCTGTGTCCATTCGCAACTCTGATAACGATTAAAAATACTTACCTATGAGTGCACACTTTGAAAAGCGACCCACGACAACCGTAATGTTACTTCGAGGTACGAATATGGATACAATAAGCTACGATATATTAATAAACAGAAGGTACTTTCATGTCTCGGAAACCATTGACTAAACGTGGAATAATTATAAGTACTTAATTCCACCTCATTCAAAATCCCTGACAGTTTTCGTTACCTAATCGAATCGAAGCGACGTTAACCTTAATTAAGTGGTGATACTTATAAAAGTAACAATTGGTGTCAGTTTCAGAACAAATTGTACATTTAGATTCCTATTAATGAGATTGGAAGAGGTAGTTGCGCCGGTCGAGAATAGGGGGGGGGGGGGGACCGGGGGGGGAGGGGGGGCGGGGGTGTCTCCAAGGACTATGTTTTACGTTTAATTGACGCGCAGCTGTCACTAAATGAGACGTGGATTTTTGCAATTTTAGCGGTATTTAGCCGTACTGGCTTAATTGTTTATGAGATGATTAGTAAAAATTTATTCGTATTCACCGGACTTGGCTCCTTCCGATTACCATTTATTTTCATCGATGGGACACGCATTGGCTGAGCAGCGCTTCGATTCCTACGCGGAAGTGGAAAATTGGGTGTCTGATTGGTTTGCTTCAAAAGAAGAACATGGTATCCACAAATTACCAAAAAGGTGGACAAAATGTGTAGAAAGAGATGGACAATATTTTGAATTTTTTTTTTTTTTTATTTAATCAAAATTAATATTTTATTTTCACAAAAAAACTCTCATTTTATACCGGTACATCTATGTATATACATATACTTTATATATAATATACTTTATAATAGCTTTATATATACATATACCAAAAATATAGTTAATATAAAAAGTCGTTACATTACGTAAATCTATTGTCATTGACTGTACATATTCGTTTAGAATACTTTGCAATGCAACTTTAATAAAGACAAAAAATGTTAATGATAACTGTTGTTAATTTACACCAATTTACCATAAAATTAGGAGAAAAAAGCATATATGACATTTTTCCACAACAACGAATTTATAGTGCAATGGCACACGTGCTTCAGGCATATCCACGGCTGTACTAGTCTTTTATTAAGTGCGATGACGGATTGCCGTGGTTATTTAATGTTAACAATTAATTAAGACTTTTGTTTTATTAATTAAATTATCTCGATAATATTTCATTGCAAAGGTTATTAAAAATAATGAGCGTAGCCTAGTGATGCAGCATTTTATAATTCGAAGGTAGAATATTACATTAGACTGTGGCACGCTAAATTAAGATTGAAGATAGAAACACTTTAATTAAAAATAATAGGTTGAATCTAAGATTATTGATATGTTTCGGTTTTTAAATGTGTAAGGAATACGTTATATAAATGGTGTTCTATTAAGAGTAAATGGTGGAGTTATATATAAACAGTGAAGGCCATTACGAGACCGATCCTTAAAGGCAAACTTGCGGTCCACCTCGAAGTTGTTTACCGTGTATTGGTTGTCCCCTACACTAATACTTGAAATGTCCTTGACACTTATATACCACGGCTACATAAAATATAGTTTAGTGAAAGGGAAGATTATAATTCTGTGTTTAAGAAATCATATTTAATAGTAAGAAATCCCTTTTTTTAAACGTCACAATAAGTCTTTATATACCCAAAATGTAAAATTTCATCGATAGCATTAGAACGATTCGTAAATATCTATTAACTTGGAACTGAAAAATATAAACTTTATTTAAAATGTTGGAGCACTCCGCGAAGCAATTTACATCTATATACACACACACACACACATATATATATTTAAATTTTGCGTGTTCCATTGTAGGACGAAGCTGGTATTGAGTACGATTTACTATGTTAAGTGCTATTAGTATTATAATAATCTAAAGTATTCAACAAGTATATTACTTGGACTGCAACAAGTAAATTATTTAAAAAAGCTTCAAATATTTGATAAAACCTAACGTTTTATGTTTCTTATATTATATATGCCAAAGTTTGGATAAATACATGAATGCAATGACAATAAGAAGACTATATTGCAAACGTTGCCGTATTTTTTTTCGGTTATAAATTTGTACAGATATATTTTTATAATGAAATCAATCAATTGTACACGTGCCTAAAGCAACTGTTGCGGCTTTTACCTCTGGTGAAAGATGCTAGGGCCATAATGGTAGCTCGGGTTTTAAGGCGACCTACCGCTTAGGAGAAGCATCGCAACTGTAACCAATCCGGCCGCGACCAATTAAACGTATAACATGCCAGTTAAATGCTATTTAAATACGCAAACGTACATGTAGTCGATCCGGTGTTAAGTATGAATGTACCGCCCATAATATCTCTTTAACAGCTCAAACCAGAACCAGGATCCAGGTAGGTTACAGATGCTACTCCTGTGGACTAGATTAGTTGCCTCATACTCCCAGTGCAAGGCGACAACCACGTATAGATACAAAATGTTAGGTTATAGCAGTCGTTAAGGTTCTACCAACAAATTGTATAAAAGGAAGCTGGTGAACAATAATAGCCAAGATTAAGAAATCGACTCTCAAGGAGAGGTACCAGAGGTTCAAGCCTCAGCGTATAATATTGTTTTGAGTTATGTGTATTTTAATCAATTAACATCACTTCTTGGTACTTTCATGAAATTATTGGTTTAACGGTGAATGTCCACGAAAGCATCATGAAGAAACCTGTAAGCCTAATACAGGTTTCAATAATTTGACTTGATTTGGACATTTCTGTATAACGTTCTCAAAGGCGTGAGAAGTCTGCCGATCGGCGAATATTATAAAAGGCGAAGCTGCTACGGTTCGTTACCACTAAAAGGAAACGAGAAATATTTAGGAGTATAAAACGTGATCTCACTTTGAGAAGGTCGCCATCAACTAGAGTAAGGTATTTTACGTCGGACTGCATGAGATGTATTACCTGAATATTTAATTGGAGTGAAAATTATTCAGCCTGCTAGAGGCAGAGAAATGCTAGCCGCTCGTAAATTTCAGTTTCTGTTTCTCGTATCCCACGTAAGCCTTTCAACGCATTTTTAGAATCATATAAATATTTTACAAGATATTACTAACTACAAACGTATATATTGTGTAGTAAGTATGTATAAGTGTGTGTAAATAAATAAATGTCAGGCATATTTAGATGTATATTATCCTTTCCCTCATTACTCTTTAAATTTTTTTATGTTTAAGTTCCTTGTACAAGAATTGTTAATTACAAATAGGAATATATAATGGCATTTGATAACACCAAGTTTAATGTTTTAATATGTTATTTTTTGTATTTGTTTTGCTCTAGATGAAAAATAAAGCATATTTATGTTGGTATGTTATAGAATAATAATTAGTAATATAAAAATATATATTGTGAAAATATTTTATCGTTCGGATGAATGCTTAGTGATGGGTTTACTTTCTAATGTGTTTGAAAGGCGGCCATGTTTTCACATTGTCACCAGCGGGAAGTGGCTTACCTGCAGAAGACTTAAAAAGGGTGGAGGATGAGTAGAATCCGTAACTTTACAGTATTTAATATATGGAACCATTTAACTGGTATGCAGTCCCGCTTATGATAACTACATAATATTATTAACGTTAAAAATATTTCAAAAACCTAATTCAAAAGGCGTAATATTGTTGCGGATTTTTTTAGATGATAACTTTAAGTTTTACAGTCGAATTATTTAAGTTCTAATTTCAATAATTAAACCAAATATGTATACCTTAAAGGGTAAAACATGGCAAACCAAACAACACGTGTGTACGTTGATACAAATAAATAAGTTTGTTTTTTTTGTTTTTGATCGAATGTCTCAGATTGGTCACGGATACGTTCTGAAAGAAATCTCACCCTATTTGTTACTGTACATACGAAATTTCATTCCCTTCTTACTAATATTCATAGATCCTCTGTTATATATAGATATTTTATATAATTAATGTATGTATAGAAAAGGATATTTTTTATAATAAATTAAAAGAAACAAAATAAGGAGGAAATGCAAACTTATAGTCCAAATGCTTTGGTTCCTGTATTTTTGTTACATATTTGAGAAAATCATGCAATAATCTGTATTTATACTTTGAAAAATACAACCTATTTGAATCAGAACAAGTATCATTAAGGAAAAGTAATCAATAAATGTAGCCATCTTTAGCTTCTTAGTAAATGTAGTCTAGCCTAGATAATAAAAAACAACATTATTAACAACCACACTAGAGTGAGGGTAATGCACACAAACTAACTAAATCTTATTTAACTAATAGAACACAAAAAACGGAAATTATAAGAATAAACGAGGAAAGAAAAACTTAACATATATACCTATCAGATGCCAAAGAAGTCATTTTTGTTGCACCACGAACAAGCGTACTGGGTTTTTTGCTTTTCCTTATTTATTTCAGTGACTAATCAAGTTATTTAACTAACTTAATAAATAATAATAATTTGAAAGAAACTCTTAATAAAACACAATTCATCACTTTTAAAAACAAAAAACAAGACCTAAATTGAATATTAATTATAATGGTAAGTATGATGAAATTTAAGTAACAAAGTTTAAAGGTATTTATGTAGATAATAAATTATCATGTAGCTGACACTAAAAATCTAAATAAGTTCTAATGGCGTCTATATAAATTACCAAAAGCAGAAAATAATTTGCTTGTCTAAGTGCCTATCGTGCATGTATAGGAAGAATATTACGATATACAAGTCATTTTCTAGAGAAATGCCTATGGAATACAAACAGCTTTTAAAGCCCAAGAAAAGATGTGTAGGTAATACCTACGACACCTAAGACAAACCGAAGCATGTATGCCGCAATATCAAAATTTAAATATATTAACACACTCTTCGCTATATATCTATGAAATAGCTTTATTACTTAAAAATAATACTAATAAATATACTAAATTAAACTCAAAAATAAATAACGATGTTAATAAACTATGTGCAACCCAAATGTGCTATAAAAATACGACTGCATTAAAATAAAGAACATCATTGATTTTAAAAGAGAACTAAAAGAGTATTTAATCAAAATAAAGTCTTAGAAGAACTAAACGTATAAATATTTTATAATTAAATTTAAAAACATTAAAATGATCAAAACGAACAGAATGATTTTTCATGTTGAATATTCGTATACCTTAACGAATGAAATGTGGATTTTTTGTTAAAATTTGTAATTGTAAACTGTTTTTTACCCATATTTGAACAAATAAATGTTGTCATTGTCTCTTTTATGTAATTATAATTTAAAGTTAGGGAAAAAGACAAATTATTTTTATTATTAACACTTTTATTTATTATATTTATTATACTAGCCTGCGATCATTCCTGAGAATTGAAATCTGTTATGTAAGTTTGAAGGCCTTATCAATGTGAGCGACGACTCAAAAGGCGTCGGGCTTGCAAATTTTCGGGATAAATGTGCTATTCTAAACTATATATATCTCTGTGCTTAATTTTATCAACATGATTGAATATAAATTTCACCCATCCAATATTTTGCATTTATTTGATTTACGAGAATAGTTCCCCTATCCACTTCCTGTCTCTATAACAAGATCAAAAATTGAACGGTACCAAAGTTTCAAATTAATCGGATTACCCCGAATTTGTGAAAATTACGCTGAAAGATTACACGTAAAGTACATATAAGTCAATCAAATAAAATCATATTAAAAATATGAAATCTGCTACACTGCAACAATACGATTCCAATGGCTCTGCATACAGATTTAGCTGCGAATTTAGGATGGAATAATTTGAACGCTCAAAGCCTCAATCAGGGTTAAATATTTATTTTTATTAGAATTTCAACTACTTCATAATCCCTCCTAATTATTACTCCAATTCAAATATACGGAAGCTATCCGTGGGAGGACATCCAAACCAAAGAGTCTAGTTAGTACAAGAACAGGCCATTTAAATTCATAATCTATTGCGAATTGGTGAAGGAATCAATTGCTAACCTAATTCTCGAAATATAAACCGTTTTTGGCGTCAGGACTGTTATTATATATTATATGAATATAATAATAACCAGGACTCTTTCCTTAATGTTTGCTGAAGAACGAAAATACTTACGGAACCCATTGTATAGTTAATTGATGCGCGACGTAACTTAACATGTGCCGACGATACTCATCGATTCGCATACAACGCCGAGTTAAGGAGAGATCTAGATTTTTGTATTTGGATATTGGTAACTTAATTTTATTCTAAAAGTCTAAATACATATCTAAATAATAATGTTAAGTATAAGTATAAAAGTCTAAATATCTAAGTAGTAATATTAACATTATTGTATGATCTCAAAATCTGTACCAGTGAAAACAAGATTACCTAAAATGTTCTCAATCGAAAAAAGTTATAAAATAGACTCTACTTATTTACACGTTACAATGGTCTCTTAAACTTGTAATAATGCATAAATAAAAAACATTTTTAAGCCAAAGAAGGCATAAACCATTACTTGACATGATTGTTTGCAAAAATCTGTTCAGCAGGCTTAAAATAAAAGCAAATTGTTTGGCGCTTACGTTAATGACATCCGGACGCGCCCCCAATATACTTCACAATTTGACAAGCAATACCGAT
>DWEW01000007.1:0-11814 GCA_018247055.1 Pseudocoladenia festa | reverse complement strand
TGCAAAGGACTTAAAATACCATAGGTGGTGAGAAAAGAACTGAGCTGGAGGTGAACGAGGCGCTCAAGGACTTTAGACAAGAAAGGAAGTATGGAAATAGGTCTGTAGTCACTAAGGACAGATGGGTTATTTTTTTTAGGAATAGGAATTATGAAGGAGTCTTTCCAGGCAGACGGAAATAATCGACTATTGATAGACTTATTTAATATTGATGTGAGCGTGGGAAGGAGTAGGTCTAGGAGAGGAATGATCATTTTGCGGCTAATGCTATCACTTCCAACTGCGTCGGAAGGAATGGAAAGTATAGCCTTTTCAACATCACGATACACAAATTGATTAAAAGTAAATGCCGATGAATCAGGACTGGGAAGAGTAGAAAGATTATTTAGAGTGTCATTTTTGGTTTTGCTATCAGTGCAAGATGAGGTAGAGAAATGACAATTTAGGTTATTTATATCGAAATTGAATGGAAGAGATTTTTTTTGTGATTTCCCAATTCCTAATGATTTAAGAAATTTCCAGACTCTGCTAGGGTCTTCATGTTGAACTGATTTATGAATATGGCGTCTTTGTAGGTCTCTACACATCATGTTGCAGCGATTTCTAACATTCTTATACTTGTCGCGGTTTTCATCGCTAGCATCTAATTTATACTTCGCCTTGGCAGCATTCTTCTTGTTTATTAATGATTTAATATCATTGGTTAACCATGGCGCTGGTGAGTGTCTGATTCTCACTGGACGAATAGGGGCATGTAAGTCATACAGCTGTATAAGTTGAGAATTAAAAACGGCCACCTGCTCGTCAACAGTGCACATTCTGAAAGAAGGCTCCAGTCAACTTTAGCAGCGTCATGACGTAGTTTTTCTGAGTCCATCCCACTAAAGTTACGCTGAAGGAGAATTCTTGACTTAGCTTTCGGAGGACGGATTTTTTAAGACATATAAGGTAGATCATGATGTAAAAACCCCTCAGCACCGCATTGTCCATATTTTGCAACGTGATGTACCGAGGAAACAATGATGAGGTCCAGCCATGTCGGTTCACAATTAGGAAATAAGTGGGTTGCGCTGAGGGGTAATAAATGTAAATTGGCTGCGTCAACTAAATATTTTAATCTAAAGGATCTATTATCCTGTTTGAGCAAACAGGTATTGAAGTCGCCCATAATAATTGTATGTTCATAGAGAGGACATAGGTCTTCAAGTAATTTGTCCAAATCGCTAAAATAATTGACGATGAGAGATGGGCTGTAAAAAACACGAAGTACTTTAGTATTTGTGAAATGAACTTCTATAAAGAGGTGTTCAGCTTCGTTCCCAGAAATACTGATGATTGAAAAGGTAATGTGGGAGCGAAGGTAGATTGCAACCCCACCACGCCCCGAACAGAGCGGTCGTTGCGAATTAGGTGAAACCCAGGAAGTGAATACGCTGTTGAAGGTAAGCACGGCTTAAGCCATGACTCCGAGATTAGAATAGCATGGAGGTTTTTGGCTATAGAATGTGGCTTTATTTAGGTTTAAAAAATATATGGCATTTTATTATTACATTTCGGGAACACCGGCGAGCAAATTGATGAAGGTATTCGAACGTCCAACACATTAGGAATATTATCCCCAAACAGGGGATAATATTCCTATTGTGATTTTAGTATTGTAACATTATCATATGAATGGTAAAAGTAAGAGATGTGTACATTCTACAGGAGAGTTATTATGGTATTGCATATTTTTCTCCATCACCTTACTTCGTACACCTTACACCTCAAAACATCTCTCAATTAATTTGGTAAATATTTCAAAGGCAACAAATCTATTGTATCGAAAGTGTACCGCATTTGAAAGCGGGATTAATATCATGCTTGTATGGTTAACGGCACGTTAAGGCGACGTCTCGACAAAAGAAGCTCAGGTCGCTCCCTGACTAGGTGGACTGATGACCTAAAGAAAATAGCGGGATTTCGCTGGATTCAGAAGCCACAGGAGCGGTCGGAGTGGCGTCACTTAGGGGATGCCTACGTCCAGCAGTGGACTTCAAAAGGCTGATATGATGATGGTTAACGGAGTTCGCAGTTCACCTGATGTTAAGTGTAAAGCCGGGACCAACCTCAAACTGAACTCCCAATCACTGGCTGCGCCATGACCGTCATTACCGTGGTTTTCTTGTGGAAGTTTACATTTTACGATAGCTTTTGGCTTTTAAAAGAATTATTTATAAAGGAATTTCATTTATATCGCATACTTAAGAATGTACTTTTCAGATTTAGAATAACATCATTTTACTATCGCACCGATTTAAACAGCTTCGTCAATAACTTAACACACAAAAATGTTTTCAGTATCTAATTTCGAAAGTTGTATGCTGTCGCGCTCAGAACTTTTCAATCATACATTATGTAATTTGATCATACATTATTTTCAGCAAATATATATGATAATAAAGAACTATAAGTTGTTTAAAGAGCAACCGAGAGACAAATAGCTTTTTATTCAAATATTATTCAATATCTACTTACTTTAATGAGGAAATTGTCTGTCTGGATACAGGATCTAGATTAGTCAATATTGAACCAAATTCAATAGCTTTACTATTTTCAGTTGAAATTATATATATTCCTTCGGCGGATGAAATAATATTGAACTCATTGAGTAAATTAAGAATATTTTTAGAATCGTTTTGTCCTTTCGTAGCTTCCAGAACTTGGGTGCTCTTATTTCGCCATTCCCTGGAATATTTTTTTTTCACATTACAACTGTTAGTAAGGTAGCAATAAATAATGAATAGTTTTTACTTAAAAAAATATATATATACAGTAAAAACGGCTTAACTCACGTTATTGTCGTACTTCAGTGATCGTCGTGCCGCCGCCGCGAATGTTCACTCCTGAAGATGATGTAAATGGTCGAAACTAGTCGGACCGAAGTTCGACATTAACGTGAGTTAAGCCGTTTTCACAATATTACCATGTACTCTTATATAGATACTCACAAATCGTTCAGTAATAGAATATATGTACTTAAGGTGCAGATTTCAAAACCTTTTACATTTTTATAATAATAAAAGTTATTTAAAGGATACATTTTAAATTATATAGTATTTTGAACACATTGTTTATTCTTAATGTATGATGTATAAAAGCGGATATACGAGCAGACGGTTTATCAGAGGAGTCGCGAAGGCGATGTCGATTTATAAGGAGATCGCTTTTTACGCCTTTCTTGAAGAACCTATGTCATAACGCTCAGGGATTTTATTAATAAATATTACCTTAGTTTCAACAGTAGATTAAGCGATGGGTTGATTCTACGCAATAGCAGTTTCCGTACACCGCGGCTGATCAGCTTATCTACCCATTGAATAGTGAGGAGGTCATTGTCACTTACAATGACATGGTACTTCTCAGATGAACAGTGAAGACTGTAACAGACGGACCAATGCCAATCATTTTCAGGCGCATATATCTAAACAGTTAGCAGAAATAAATCACGACAAATGTGTTCGACTCGTAAATTTCTTTTCTATTATGTGTATGTTAAATCAAAAAGATTAAACTTATTTCTCAATATAAATTTATATTTAAGCCTAGATAAATTTTGAGCCTGTGTTTCTTATTTTAGTATATTTATGCTCATGTACTTAATCATATTTATAAATAATAAAATAGGAAAAAAAAAGAAAGGAAAACATTTTTTATCACAACTACTTTTACACGACGACGTTACACGACTAGTAACAGAATAATTCTTAAATATAAGGAAAAACATATTCGTATAAACTGTTGCACGGCTATTTGGCAAAAATTAAGTATCCATTGTGGAATTGCATTGTAGATGCATTACTCATCCATAAAATTTTGTTTGTGTATTTAGGCAATCATAACAAAGAAACATTCAGTTGATGCTGTTCAGTTGTTTGCGTTCTACAAGTCTTTATTTTTCTTTATGTACATAATATTTTCATAATACCAGGCAATGGAAAAGCACGATTAATATATTAACAATAATATAACAACAATATATATATATATATTGTTTACGCATCTTTCTTAGGGATTTACAATGGCGTAGATCATATAAAATCCTTATGATTCTTTTGTGTAGTAAGAATATAGATATATTAATCGAAAAAAAAAGTTGTGGACCCAAAATAAAATACCATATCACCTTAATAACAACATATTAACAATAAATAACCACTAAAATAAGCAATTCTAGCATTTAAATATATAAGCTAGCTTATTCTCCTAATGGAAAAAAACTGTCGAAGTCAACATAGCATATAATTATTGAATATAAAGGTCCTGTTACGAATTTAAATTTGTTTCTTTTTCTCTCCAAGAAAACTGTTTCATTAACAAACACCTAAAAATACACTCCCTTAAAAGTCTGATTGATTAATAAACACCCAAGAATTGCCTCAAATAGTCCATTTAATTACCAAATCCTCTAAAATGACCTCCCAAAAACTTTTTTGACTAACAATCTGTTTTTAGTTTTTTTAATTACTTTTTAGTTTTCAGTTTACCTACATCGATCACGTTTTTATTATTCAAATTCAACGCGAACGAAGTCACTAGTAATATCTAACAAATCTAGGGAGCTGCAAAATGAAAAGTTATCAAAACGCTGTCAAAGTAAGGTACAGATAGTAGTGTAAGTGTAAGTAAACAATAAACCACATCGGCCCTCGAACAACTCGCGAATTTTTCCACGAAGTAGCTTTTTGATGATTTTAATTTGTTTTATTAATAAAAAATAGAACGAATTCCTTCCTGCTTAACATGTAAGTAAAGTTGCGAAGTATACCGTGGGTGTGCGTAAAAGGCGTCAGCGTGAGTGTCAGCGTACGCGTCGTGCAGGCGTAGCAGCACGCGGCCACGATGGTTGCTGGCCTCTATCAGGCGAAAAGCAGAAGGTGCGTCCAGCGGCGCGTACGTCACACGCGACAGCGGCCGCACCCACCCGCGTGCGATACCCTCCCCCACCATACGCTGGAGTTTCTGTAAATATGACGCATTAAGGACTTAATACACAAACACTTGTGATTGCACTTAGTCTGGTTTGACCGGGTCAATGTAGCTATACATTTCTACTGTTTAGCAAACTCGCGAGTTGTGTTCCAATCCTTCGGTTGAGAGTGCTGAAATCGGTTGCATACATCGGGCATCATGGGCTGTAATGCTCATTTACTCATTCAATAGGTAAGTCCGCTTGGTTGGTCATCAACACTCAGATTGAAAATCACTTTTCACAATTAAGATGATTAAGTTGCTAACAGTACATAGGATTGAAAAAGGCACCAAAGTTTTTTTCTAACGCTTAGTAAAATATCTTTCAGAACGGATTATGTTCACAACGCCAAATATTTAAACGGATACCAGCAGATGTCAGACAGGGCCGAAGAAAAATCACAACGTCTGTCTTCTGAGACACTAGGATAAAATAATACCAACGTTTGAAATAGTATTGATGATTTGTTAACAGAAAAACCCAATACCTGTTTGACTATTAAATTCAAGACCTTGTGATCCGTAGTCTGGAGTAGGTAGATTGATACACAAAAAGGACACAAGTTATTAATCTTATACATTTAAAATATTATAAGGCTACCATTTACTTACCTTTACGTCATTGTAATTTCCTTCCTTAAATATAGAATTAAAGTCAACTCGAATATAATTACGTTCATCACTCAAGTAATTCATTCCGAAATCATAATTTTCTTGATTGTTAATTTGAGCAACATCGCAAGTGTTAGACGACCATCTCCCACATTTAAGGGACAACTGAAAGAATTATCGGATTGGTAAAACATATTAACTCTGATTTGTAATTGAATAATATTATTTTTACTGCGGACATTACATCGCAATGCTCTGACTGACTAAACGCAAGTGGTTGTAGGATCTTATCAGTACTGAAGCAAATCTATTAATGCTGTAAAATAATTTTTGCGAAGTGTGTTTTAGTTGAAAGGACATGGATATTGACATTTACGGGTCACATGATGCGAGCAACTTAGTTCCCTGGAATAGCAACGCATCTCGACATCTTGCATTGCATCTTACATCTTGCGCCTGAACGTTGTCAGGGATAACCCAGTGAGGCCTTATAAATGAAGGGAAAATATTGAGATTTAATTGTAGGTACTTTCAAGAGGACTTGAAACTTTACACTTGTTATCGCTACGGAGGTTGTAATATGAAAGGTATAAATTCCACTGGCTTGTCGAGCATTTACAATAAATAGTTTAGTGCCTCATGTTTAGTGCCCATACTGGCCCATAAAAACGCCTTATAGAGTTACTTCGTAGTTGAATTAGGTGACTCTGGCGACCTGCTAATATTATGATTAGAATCTACTCTTTCTACTATCTCTTGGCGATGCTTTTATGATCATCCTAGCACCGGAATAATAATACAAGTAATATGGAAGAAACCACTCGGCCTCAGGTGTGTACGTACATTTTTTAATTCTCCTTGAACACAGCTAATAACGATATGAACTCCTTTACCACAAGTGGCGTCTAGCACCAAATTACAAAACGATACATCGCGCGAGTTCCCCACGTTCTCAGCTGAAAAGTAAAAATATTAAATATTAGCGGTCGACCTCAGCCAGGTACGCTTGGCTGAGTACAGCTGTCATACCTATTTCAAGTGTGAAGCAACTTTGTGTTGTTGTCGTGCACCTTCAAAGTAAAATAACTTATATTTTAGATAGTTTGAAGGTGCAGAAACAACTTCGTTTTGAGTAGTGGTAACCCTGCTGTAATCAATCTGTAACAGGTCCACGGTCCTTCAACTATTTATGGACGATACTGGTCACCTAAATCACATACAATAAAAAATACTCCAATAAAGTGCTAAGTCCAAAACTCTTATTAGCTACCTGATATGCATTGCATTTTATCTCATACATACGTATAATATACAAATAAATACATACACAAATAAATATAACTGTATGTAATATCAAAATAGCAGTGATTCTTTCGACCAATCTGATCACACCTTTACCAAAAATGCAATGTTTGTGTCTGACTTTAACAGTACACTATGAAACTTTTTATCAATTAGATATTTAATCCAAATAATTGATAAAAAATATTGTTCGGAGGTCAACTGAAAAAACGTTACCTTTCAAATCGGGAAACATTTTCATCAGGAACCGCTTTTTTGTAACATTACTAACTGTAGTAAAGACTTCATAGTGATGCGCTAAGGCGATTGATATTACTGCCTGGCCCAATGCCCCTGCACCTCCATGCACAAGAATTCTGATATGACCGATCGGATTTTGTTTCAAACACTGCAAAAACAGAAATAAATTTTTTACTTGTTAAAGACGCACCTTGAATTGTAAAAACGTTTTACAATCTGATATTAGTGGACGTTAAGTGGTAACTGTAGATCTGTAGATCAACCCAAATCTGGTTCATTATCTGGACTCAAGCTGATAAAAGATGCATTCGCTAAGCCTGATGAGTAAGTCGTCGCTCTAAGTACATATTATGTACTAGACTAACTAACTCAAACTGAAATTAAAGCAGTGGTAGTCGTACAGAGTGGTATTATTTCAGTGTGAAAATATTTTTGTGAGTATACTTATTTTTGTTGTACTCGTAAAGTATCGAAATCATGAATTTAACAAAGTGTTTGTAGATTAATTATCTTCTTACCGTGCATCTCTTAAAAGCTTGTTTTTTTTCACCCTACACATTATTTAGAAACAAAAACATACCTACATAGGTACCCTGGGTACCAATATTTAATAAGAACATGACTACTGTTCTTATTAAAGTCATTGACAATATATTAAACGTACTGGCACGCAGGTACTGGAAAAGTGTACATTCAAAAACTACTTAACTACGTTCATGCTTTTGATACAATATATGTTAAGGAATCTTAGCTGATAGATAATGGTGATAAATGGTTAAATTTATCTTCCAGCTAAAATTCCTATTAATTCGTTTTCTGCTCCACTTACTTCAATCACTAATGCAATGGAATCACTTAAAGCATATATGATGGCAATTTCTGAGCTCTTCAATACACATATGGATGAGTTCAAACAGCAGGTCTAGTAAATAAGCCCCAGTACCTTTGCAACCATAGTTGCAGATTTTACTAGTTTTCGAAAATTTATTCATACTTTACTCGAAACAGTTCAAAATCATATATGGAATTGAACCCTTTGAGATGCGTAGCAAGCAGAAAATACTATTGCTGCACGAAATTCCAGTAGACAAGATAGATATTTCAGCTACAGCCTAAAAAGTTATTCCCGACTTCACCAGTGCTCAAATCTGCCGATCTTACATCATCGTCCAACGTCTCAACGTCCGACGTCCAACGTCTGACAAAAGACCTTCTAGTAAAACTCCGGGAGGTAACGGTCAGAAGCAAGATTTAATTTGCTAAGAGCAAATTGAAAGGTTCAGGTTTCACCCTCTGAGTTTTCACCAAGATCAGATCCTACGTATTTAAGGACAGGCTACCAAGTAGTGAGCCTGGCCGAGCTTGACGCCGTCGTATTATCCCACTAACAGCGTCTAACACGTCTACATGTTTCCTAATTTACATAACCTACTTGTCATTACAGCTGTACCTTCTTTTGTAGTTACTAATACTTTTTTTAAGCTAATAATAATAATAATAATTGACAACATTTTATGTGTCGTTTAAAACTGTTAAAAACAGCAAAAAATATTTCTTTCATCAAATCTTTGTTAGTTACCAGGTTTCCAATATATACTTATCGGAATAGAGGCAGCGTTGCTATTTACCTTCGCTCACAGATTCCATATTCTACTGTAAAAAAGTCATTTCATAGTCCGTCCGTTTATTCATTAAAGCCTTCCTTTCACATTCACCATTGCTCTTAGGTATTTTCTATAGTCTCTATCTAACTACTTACCATTTCCCTTCTTTTGAAACTCTTCTTGAGGATCTTACTCCGCTCTATATACATACTATAATAATGGAAGACTTCAACACCTGCCTTCTTAAAATTGACACAAGATTTTCTTGCTTAAAATCCTTAGTGGTCGAAACTAGTCGGACCGAAGGTCGACATTAACGTGAGTTAAACCGTTTTCACAATATTACCATGTACATAGATATTCACGAATCGTTCAGTAATAATAAAAAAAAGGAAGGGTGTACACACTTGTGTTTTAATTTTTTTTGTACGGAATTTCAATTGTTTTAAAAAGAAAGTAATCTTCATATAATATTAGTAGTTAGTAGTTACTTCATATAATATTAGTTACCTATAAGTGAAGTCCAGTTAGAAACAACTGTTTCTTACTCAACTTCAACTAAGTAAATTCGGAGAAGAGTTTTGTAACGTGGTTTTAATTTTGTTGTACGGATCTCAATGTTTTTTCAAATAAATTCCCGTTAAAATAGTTTCAGCCTTTTTGGACATTCAAAAATCATGTGGTCTTATTATAAACCAATTTTCTTCAAGGTTGGTCAAGAGTCTTCTTGAGTTATAGCGAGACATACAGACGATTTTTTTAATGATTTTAATTAGTCATATGTACAATTTATATTCATCATCACAAAATTTGTAATAAAAATTGAAATTACAGTTAGACTCGACATACTTATGTAGGAGTACACGATATTTCCTACAAATAAGAAAAATAAGATTTTGTTGTCTACTATGAATGAATGAAAATAAGAAATGAATATGGTGGAAGAATCGCGGCCATGTGTTACCATTGAAGTAAATGGGAAAAATTTAGAGACTTACTTTAGAGACTGAATAATAAAATTCAAATTTGCACAAGTTCGTACCCCTTTTGGTAACGATACAGTCAGATGAGCCTTTTTTAGAGATGCTGCAGCATAAACAAATTAATAGGAAGATTTTACATAAATTCGGTTTTTACTAATTTTAACTTTGCCTTTTTTCTCTTTTATTTAATTTATTTTTATTTCACAATTTATGTACACAATACATTTATTAAGTAAATTATGAGGTAAATTTAGTTCAAAAGTACTGCTTCCAAAATCCAAATTTGCTATGTTCTAAAATTGTGTTTTAGCTATTAGCTAAAATGAAGAATAAATCATCCTGCAGAATTTAAATAATAAGTATTAATCATTTTAAAACTTAACTGAAAGAGTATTTAATACAAAAAGGTATATTTTTCTGTAAAAAAGTTCTTAGACGAACAAAACGCATATTATTTTTTTAATAACAATATAAATCTAGTAAATTAAAAATATTTTATTTTGTTACAAAGAAAAAATAATTATGTAACTTTGTTTTTTAAATATTTGTATGCGTTGTATGACAGGTGAAATATGGAGATTCTAAAATATTTAATGTATTTATACTAAAATATTTAATGTAATTATACCCATATTTTAACAAATCAATGACTTTTTCTTATTCTTTGCCTTTGACTTATTTTTAAAAGGAAGCTCATTCAGTAAGAAGGAAAGGAGGTAACGCAAAATTTAGCGTGTCGGAAGTGCGAATTTCCTTACTTCTCTTACTTATTTACCATTTACTCTCTTACTTATTATTTAGAAATGCAATGTTTCTTATGGCAACTCCAGCCATTGCATGAAATATTAATTCTTTAATATATATATATATATATCAATTGTGGAAGACGTATGAAAGTTTATATTCATTTGAGTCTCGTCTTATGCTCTCTTAATTAATCTTAAGGCATTTCATATTACTCCATTTAGAAATGCAATGCTTCTTATGGCAACTCCAGCCATTGCATAAAATATTAACTCGTTAATATTTCGTAGAATGGAGGATAACGTCTCCTCTAGATTACTATTTATATAATTTAGAGGATATTCTTCTATAATTCTGTAGGAGACGAAAAATTGCAGGTAAAGTCACTCACATTATATTAATTATTAGAGATTAGACGAAGTAACTACAGGTTTACATGCCATTATAATGGTGAATGTATTAAACTTACAAGACAGTAGTAAGCCAAGCAGTACGCAAGAGGTACGGTGGCGGCATCTTCAAGGCTCCAGTGTTCTGGTACTGGCCACAGTTGATCAGGATTCACGTATAAACATGACCTCATTGCTCCTTTCTGAACAATACCCATAACACGGTCACCTCTATAAATAAAAAATTATATCACATGTTTATTTGATTGCCTGCTTTTGATATTCATTTGAATATGTCTATTTGTAGCATAATCTAACCACGGCAGGAAGTTTTCCCGGGTAACAAGCTTGCAATATTTATTTTGTATTTGAGTTGTGCTTATTTACAACTTGAAATAGTTAAAATTGTACATGCCAGAGGCATCCTAAATCTACTTCTGCTTGAACCACTCGCAGAAGACTTCTGAAAGCTGGTCTAAAAGGCTGTAAAGCTAGAAAGAAGCCATGGCTCTTCGACAAAAACGAAAATGCTCGGTTAGCGTGGGATTTAAAATACCAAAAGTTCTCTGCAAAAGATTGGTCAAATATTGTGTGGTCAGACTAATCAAACTTTCAGGTAAGTTAGTTCATTTGATGCACTAACGACTTATAATAATACCGTTTAAAAATAAATTTCATTAACAAAAATATTCATATAAGCAATACTCTACATTTCTTAATTTTTTTTAGATTTTTGGTACACCTGGTGTTACATTTGTTCGACGTCAAGTAAACGAAGCATTTAGTCCGGTGTGTATGGTGCCTACCATGGTAAAACATAGCGGCGGTAGCGTAATGGTCGGGAGCTGAGTGCTCAGGGGTTGGTAAAATATTCGTATGTGAGGGCCTCACGGACTCTACAAAGTACATAAACATACTCGAATCAGTGCT
>DWEW01000006.1:0-12252 GCA_018247055.1 Pseudocoladenia festa | reverse complement strand
AAGGAAAACATCGTGAGGAAACCTGCATGCCTGAGAGTTTTCCATAATGTTCTCAAAGGCGTGTGAAGTCTACCAATTCGCACCTGGCCAGCGTGGTAGACTATGGCCTAAGCCTTCTCGTTCCGAGAGGAGACCCGTTTCGTTGGCCTCGGTTGTTATGAGCTCCGTACCTCACTTATCACCTTCTGCATGGCATATCCGTTGCGCGACTCCAATAACCATAAATAGGCAACTTCCGCTAAGTTATGTAACAGAATTAAATACATATTAATTGGAAAAGCATATTAGGATCAATGTTGGCCTACAAAGGCCAACTTTACAGTTACAGAAGTAACAGGAGGTAGAATCTTAACAAATAACCTGGACCAGATTCTATCCCCTGTTACAGCGTTCACCTTTAGCGTTAAACCACAAGATATTATATTAAATGATAAAAAAAAGTGCCAGAAACTGAGTATAATCTGATTTTTGTTCCCATGCTCTACGGAGAGAGATAGTTGAAGTTGAAGAAGATAGTTGAACATTGAGGTCATATTTGACATTAAAGTACACACATTAAGTTAGATCTGTCACACGTGGGTGTTCTTTGGTCCTTGATCTCAATCTACCGCAATGGGAGGCAGGCGTAAGATTTTGTATGTATATTATTGTTTCGTATTTATATCACAATAATGATGACAACTCCAAAAATAGTTACTTACAGGGCGGTGTAAGGTGTTGACTTTAATTAAACCTTTTCTGAAACCAAGCCAAAATTGTCCGGTTTTAAGATGATCGCAGGGCCATCCCCGGGATCATAAACATTTCTTTTACGCGTGCGTGCATGATGTGGAATTAAGTTCTTTCTAAGGTATTCCCGCATTGTTAAGATATAGGGTTCTTCAAGAAAGTTGTAAGGAACTATCCATACAAGCCGCCAACGTATGTGGGACTCATATGGCGTGGCTTTTATTCATATCCGACGTTGTTTACTTACGATCATGTGACACGTTTTTCCGTTTTCGAATACAAAAAACGTTTTGATGGCTTCAGATATGTATGTACCTGAATAGCATAACCAAATAGTAAATCTACATTACCGGACCGCATACATATCGCTTAATAAATTAGATGAGTTCAACTCGTAAATGTGTCAATTTCAATAGAATACCGCATATCGTTGCAGTTGCGTTCGTAAGACTTGCTTCACAGTAGAAATAGGTTTTTAAGCAACGTTAAAAAACTTTAAACATTAACATCTTTCAGGTTATGAATTCAGCAGTAATTATATTTTACGTTTGTTATTTTAGAATACGGTCATTGATTAACCGACTAATTTAATATATTCTTATTTAAAAGGATAATTTCAGATTTATCCTACAGAAGGTGATCAAAACCTGATTAATAGTTTCGGTTTTACATCAACATGTGATGTTGTAGTATCATTTTTAAGTCGGCAATTTTTTTTAAATAAAATGTTTACTCGAACAGGTAACAGATAACGTGATAAGTCATATTATTAAGAACTACTACCAAATAAATTTATTGACATAAGTTTAAGTATTACTAATATGAGCCCTCCCTATGTTCTAAGGTAAAACTAAAAAAATAACAGGTATGCCATCGCCTGTGGTGGCAAAACCCTTTCTTCTTCTCTTTTGTTTTGTTTCATAAATATGGTCAATATCGCTTCTATCCTTTTAAAAATCAGACTTGACTTACGCTATTTCATAGAGTATAAGTGTGTAAACGTTTTTTTTTTTTTTTTTAAAAAAGTATATATTTTTTTATAGTAAGTTCACCTTGCATTATTACATACATAATATTTTAATGCCATAGTAGTCTCATTTTCAGTATACGTGAAGAGAAAAAGGTTATGCAGTTAATCTGGAGTTAAACTACCAATATAGACCAATAAATCTACAAAAATACTTCTGTCATTCTGTACTTGGCTGATAATAGGTGTCTTACTACTCTTGCAGATTCAGTTGGCGGCCAATATGTTTAGTGCACGCCAACAACCACATTATTCTTTAAACTGAAATACTACTCATCCTGAAGCCATTCCGCTCACCATCAAGGGTTTCCTCTAAGAATGAGAAGGCTTAGGTGACAGTCCACTATATTGGCATACTTCACAGGCCTTTGAGAATGGATGACTATAAGATTTGTAGGCTTCTTGTCAATGTTGTTGTCGTTCACAGATGTTGTCGTTCACAGATGATGTCTTTCACAGATGTTGTCGTTTACAGATGTTGTCGTTCACAGATGTTGTCTTTCACAGATTTTTTCGTTCACAGGTGTTGTCGTTCACAGATGTTGTCGTTTACAGATGTTGTCGTTCATAGATGTTGTCGTTCACAGATGTTGTAGTCCACAGATATTGTCGTTCACAGATGTTGTCGTTCACAGATGTTGTCGTTCACAGATGTTGTCTTTCACAGAAAACCAAGTGATACTTAATTGCATAAAATGTACATAAGTCAGAGACCCTTGATTAGGATTTTAAACAATTTCCAAGTAGGAATGCATGCATGGTACATGTATACATACCCGATGTATTAATCACTAGGCTATACCCGATGGTATGATGGATGAAATACAAGTAGGAAAGTTATTTATAGAGATGTGCTTGTCGCGAATTTACTCGAGGGAACTAGTTTCATATCTACAAAACGTGCTTATATAAAACTAAAATAACTCAGAAAATAGTATATTTACTAACTGTTTACTAATATAATAATAAATAATAAATTACCAAAAACTACTGCGATTTTATTCAATTTGTTGTACCTATTTTTATTGTAAAGTAACACAAAAGCCTGTTTGATTTCGACGTTTTAGGATGTAACGAAATATTAAGCGAGTCCTTAGGTAAGATTAGATGTCAATCAATATTAACATATCCTAACCATCTGATAATGTATTCATAATTTAACATCAAACAAATATCTTGCATGCTCTTTCAATTCAATAAAAAAATAAAAAAAATCATGAGTATAGTAATAAAAACATACTTTTAAGTTATAACTGCTTCGTGAACCATTGACTGCGAATAAAGAAGTACTTAAATCATTTCCAGTTTTGACTGAAATTAAATACTGGGTTTTCCTAGAGATTCCCAGCTCTAGCCCAGAGTTTGAAAGTTAGAAGTCTTATGCCTAGCTTCTTGCCTAGGAGGCTACGTAAAGCCGGTCTTATATTTCGGATTTTGCCGTTACTATGGATAATACGAGCGAGGAAGAGTTCACGCTCATGCACTATAATATTTCCCGAGCATTTCATTTGGATAACGTCTTTTGGAGATTGGCCGCCGTGGCCTAATTCCTGTAGGAGGGACATTATAATATTTATGTGATACTTGCATGAAATTTAATAAACTGCATTAGCTACTACCACGAAGAATGCACAGAAAATATTCTGAACTAAAAAGTTTCTTTACAAGCATTCGCCCGCGGGACTGCATGCACCGCGATATTTATGGCGAAAGTTGGTACAATGTTTAAGGCATCTACGGCTTACGTTTGCCTTTGTAGGTCAAATACAATGGGCCATTGTATGAACTTGAGTCGCTTCTAGAAAATTGTTATATTTATATTATATTATTATGGCATATTCTTTCTCGGTATATTTTTTGGTCTACTGACTAAACCAGACGATAAGAAAATAAATTATCATCTTAAGTTTCGCCGGAACGCTTACATACAATCAATTACAGTATATGGTTCAGGTTCGCCTCAGACAGTACCACTGCCATATCTATATTTTCTGTAAAGTGATTTTTGTGGATTATATTTCAATTGCATTGCGTAATAGTCTAAGGACAGAAAATGATCCTGTATTTAGTTGATTATATGTATATACGGGTTATTGTTCACTCTATACCACCTATAGTCACTACAACAGGACTGCATATCTATATACATCTGTATACAGTAAAAAACACCTATTTGATTAAAAAAAATGGATACCAAGGAAAATGTCGGTGTTATTAAGTACTAATATAGAAGTATTTAAGAGTTGATAGAGTTGCTGTTTGAGAACAACATAGAGGATAAAATATCTATCACAGAACTTTCATTCAAATAGGTAGAATGATATATACACTGTGGTAGTACCTATCCTCATCAATTACTTCTGTAAACAAATTTGCATTTCGGGTTAAAGGACGTGACAGTCGGAATGAGCAATATAGCAATATATACGATGACCAGTTTTTTCCTCAGGACGACAGAACGAAGTCAAAGTACAATGATCCAGTTTAACATTATGCAAGATAAGGCTGCAGAGTTCATTTAATACTGGGTGTTTGAAGTTGGACGCGGTTGTCATGGTCTGCAATTATCGTACTCGTACAAAACAAACTATCGTGTATACCAGCTACCACAGATATAATATTAAAATTTTCTTTTTTACCTTTCTCTTTTAAATAACTAGTCTTTTAATATTTCAGTAGTATTGTGACCAAGGAAGTTCTCAAAGAAAATTTCATAGAAAAATCTCAGAATAAACTTGTTTCATTTTCTCTTCTAAGGTTTTGGAAGCAAAATATCTGGAGACGCTGCCACTACTTTATACTTTAAATTAAAGGAATACATGGGCATACATACATAACAATACTTTGTAACGTGCCGCTACACTATCTGCAATATATATTGTGTTCTATTGTAGAGTCAATATCATCAAGAGAGGTACAATTCTGGCTTTAGTAAATAAGTATGTTGTTTTATATTTATACCATGTTCCCGACAATCGACGATCAACGATTCAATTATATTAATAAGTTTTTAGAAGCACTTTACGCTTCTTTTTTGTCATTTAGATGAATACTGTGCTTAAGCAAAGCGAGTAACAAATCGTGCTACTTGTTTTTACCTCTTCACAAATTGCATTTATTTTCGAAAATTTATTAACGTAGCAACAACTTGTGTAACAACAACAAAAACCAAAATAATTATACTTAACTATTGTTAGTTAAGTACCGAGAGTTAATTTGCAAATTATAAAGAATGCCTCGTAACTACTTCTACCAAAACAACTTAACTAAAATACCGTAAGCTAAGTAGAATAAAATTTAATCATCGTCGGGAGATCGAGATTTAAATTAACGTATTCAGTTACAAGATAATTAAGAGGAATTGGAGTTGTTTTACAGAGGACTAGGTTTGAAGTAACGGGATACTGCGCGACTTTTAAAATCAACATTGAATAAATAAATAGACGCATAATATAATAGACGTATCTCGTTTTGCTTTAAGGTGTCTGTTGTTGATTAGACGCGACGACGACGACACGACAAGACGACACGACGACACGACACGACGACACGACACGACGACACGACACGACGACACGACACGACGACACGACACGATGACACACGACTATGTTGCAATGATGGTGAAATAACAAGTGAGGGTAAAAGGTTTACCAGCAATAGAAGATACAAGTACAATTATATATCTACTGTGCAAAAAATGTTGCATAAGGATGACTTTCAAGTGTAAAAACTACGCATTATACATTTACAGATTTCCTTCGCCACCACCACTTAACCACCTTAAAAACATACTCAGGGTGTGCACCTGACTCTGGTAAAAGCTATCTAAACAAAATTTACAATGACATTGTTTTTATTCTCATAGAAATTACTTTTTCATCTAATTTCTTAGAAATTATCAGGGGATCGGATAAGAAAATAGATAAAAATAATAATTACTTATTATTTTTATCTATTTTCTTAGAAATTATTAGATGATTGGAAATAATACGGCAATACTCTATTAATAGCTCTTGTATATAAATGAAACCCGTTAATTTATAATAGTAATGTGACTGTTTCCTTAGAAATCATGAGGGAATATGAGAATTTATATTTTTACTTACAGTTCCTTCAAATATTTATTTCACTGGTGTTCTGCGTAAGTTAATTGTTTAGGTATAAATAAATTCCAATTGGTCTTAGATTTACTTAGATATAGAGTTGATTCGACCTATTGTTATTCCGAACACAATGAATGAGTACTAATGACGTCACACAATAACGTGTGCGGAATATTTTGTATCGCATTCAATTCAATGTAGCGTACACCTAAAAATACCACGATTGTAACGGTTATATGAACATTCGCACGAGGATACTGAACTTTTGCTCTTTTTTATAAACTCATGATCATCTTTATAGTCCCTTCGAAGCACGACAGTGGCCATGGTAGGAGGTCGCTGGCGATGACCAAACCAAGCAAGAGTCCTGATAGATATGGCTGGCATTCAATCTATTAGCTTAGACTATTTCGCTATATATTTCTAGTAACAGGCATCTCCCTCATTCCTATGCACATGCACTAAAAAATTTCTTTTTAGTTATTTTACTTTGTTTATAACAAAAGCCACACTTACCCGGACCGGTTACAGAGATGAAAGAGATACAGACACGTCCATATCAGTGTCGCTAAGAGGCCTATTCTTAAAGCAAGTTTTTTGAGTAACGTTTCATTTTTTAATTATTTATATTAATCAACTTTTTACTGAGAAGTATCAACGTTCTCATATCCTGTAACAACAAGATGTTTGACTGGTCAATATAACCATTTTGTGTTATATTTTCATTTACTTTGATGATTTCAACCCACTGAAGGATACGTTTCTATCGCATCAATTGGAGAGTCCTAGAGTATACTCTAGGACGCTGCTTCATTACGGCTTGGAGGTAACAGTCATATCTAACGCATATTGGTAATCTTGATAAAGCCATTTATGCGTCACAAATATATGTAGTATTATTAATAGTGCCAAGGTTACCTTAGGGAACTGTTACTTTTTTATAATAGTTTAAACTACTCTGTAACGAGTCTCGAGAATGTATATAAATTTGACGGTATGCCTGCTGCTATAAATACACCATCATTGCTTATTCTCGCGGACTGTTGCGAAGTCGTTTAAAGCAATATATATGTAACATTTAAATTACACAATATAACGCATTGTTGAACATGCACTTTAAAAGCCATAAAGTTCCTGAATCCGTTATAAGGAATCCATTTGCACTTGACTCGAGTCGTTATTCCCTCCATTACGATTATGTGCATAACGTTGTCCCCGCAAATATACCTTAAAACGTAGTGTCAGTGCGTTAAGTCATTGTTCGTACATCTTGGTTAATGTATGTCAACACATGCCTTTTGCCGTAACGGCAGGTGGCAGATTGCCTTGACTAGGCCATGTAGCACAGCATTAGGATCATCGTATTCGCCAACGAAAGTGAATGGTAATGTAAGTATTAAGCAATCCTTGAAAACTAGTTCCAAATTTAGTTTGAACGCATCTAATTCAACATGTGCGTGCTTGTATTAATGTTTCGGATGTAACTTTTGATAGATAATGGTGGGGCTGGCAGAGGGAAGGCCGCGGTTTCTACTCGGTTTGATATTATTATGACCTTACACATAATTGTCGAGATTGTAATGATATTTAATGGATGGTTGCCGTGAATCAAAGAGATGCTGTTGTATAGTATCCGTGTAACTCCTCGAAAACTGCGTTTCGAATCGTTACGAATGATTTGGGATAAATTGTTATTGCAACAAGTGTATTGCAAATCTTTATAACAACAAAACTCAAACTGAGAATTGTAACTAATCGATTAATGGATTACGCTCGCCGTTACCTCAAATACTTGATTGCTGCTACGGTTTACATGGCTTAGCGGCTTGCACAATGTTTTTGTTGCAGTGAATTGATTTGTATACATTTTTCTTGTATGTGATAATACAAAATACACATTTACATTTACATACGTGACGTTAGTTCATGGTATATAAGAAAAGACCGGTGATGGCCTAGTGGTTAAGAAATCGGCTTCCCGCTCGGGTAGTAGGGTTCAAGCCCCAGGCACGCAAATCTGAGTTTTCGGAGTTATATGCGTCTTAAGCAATCGAACATCACTTGGTCAACGGTGAAGGAAAACATCGTGCTGAAACCTGCATGCCTGATATCTGAAAAAATATTAATACGATTCAACCTTTTCCCTGATTTATATAGTTGTATGTGTATCTACCTCTTTTTTTAAAGAGTAGCCTTCTATAAACTTTAAATATCCTAATTATTTACTAAGCAAGAAACAAATTGACAGTTGGAGAAGAAAACGTTTCGTAACTGTTTTATATTTTGCCTTCTTATATATTGATAATAAAAGCAGAGCTTGATAACGACAAGCTGCAAAAAGTTATGTATACAGTTAATAATAACAGAGGTTGATAACGACACGCTTCAAAAAGTTATGTATACAGGTAATAAAAGCAGAGTTTGGTATCGATAGGTTTCAAAAAGTTATATTAACAGATAATAATAACAGAATTTGATAACAATAAGCTTCAAAAAGTTATATAAATATTACTGAAGCGTCTATCAATCAATTGCTGACGCGATATTGCGACGTCGTGCTAGATTAATGACCGTATCTGATGCTATGGAGGTGCTTCTGATGATTTACTGTTAGAATATCGGAAATAGAGCAGCATATCCACGGTACGGAAACAGGATATTCGATTTATATAGACAAGTAAGTAAACATCGTATAAATTCATACTTATACGATGCTATTGTAATTTGTACTAGAAATTTATTTTAGAGTGTTTACAGGTTAGCGTTCTCTCTCCGTAGGAATTACCTTACTTTTTTATTATTGTTATGCAAGATGATACCCAATACTTGGTCCTCGTTTACTTTAATAGAAACGGACATCTGTTATCAAGCGATTCCGTTCATTCCTTTTTCAAAAGACACTTTCACCCACTGAGCTAAGTCAGATGCTTTTAACTGCCAAACAACTTGATTTTCCACCCATCCCTGGCAAGGAGTCAGTATAGTAGTATATGTAAACTATACAGAATATGCATCGAAATCATTTGATTAAATTTGTTTCTTGGGAATAAATCCAAGAAATAAATAGATCATGCTTCTTGCTGTAAAACAACTTTAAAAGTTATGTTTTAGTATTTTCTATTATTCTTGAAGTAATAAATGGAGATGCAGTAGGTGAACTGCATTTCCGTTTATGTTTATGTTACGTGTAAAATACAACATTCTATGACCACCGAAGCCGTAAACTAGATCATGGTCAGTTTTGAGGTTGGTGACAGCTGCGTTACTACTTTTAAGAACTAAGTTGCTCGCCTCATGTATACAACATGTTGCTGTAGGCACATTCTTCAAACGTTTTCATAATTAATTATGTTTACGGGTACAACATATTTTAATTCCACGAGAGATCCCCTTTGTTTTAGGTGTATTGTCTTCTTACATCATATTTTAGGGACGAAAAATTCATAAAATAATTTTAAAGAGTTCACAGGGAAATCACATTCTTCGTGTATGAAGCACGGTCGAAAGTAAAACACACCTCCGTAGTTTAGATGATGCAGCCTCAGAATGCCGAGCGAATTATTCTGGGTTTGCATTTTAATCAATGCCCTTACATGAGAGATTACTGTTTGTGATATTTTACGTGTTTACACCGAGTCCTATTGCGGTGCTGTGAGCAGTGTAGCAGTCGTTTATTTCTGATTTCTGATGCATATTTTTTACCGTCAAACATTTGACATCGGCGCTCTCTTAAAGAAGATATAATTTTCAGCATTTTTTAATATCTTACATTTTCAAGTTATTGCAGGTTGTTATTCAGATGGACGACATTTACGTGAGTTAAATTGTTTTTTTTTCTATTGTTATTTAAGTAGCAAACGGGTATGCAATTCACCTAGTGTTAAACAATATAACTGATATAAAAGGTTAGTTTCTACAACCACTAAATAATTATAAATACATTAAACAGAAGGCAATTGTGTACTAGGTCACCGCAATCATTATGTTTGTATAGCTTTGATTCTTTTGTTAAATACGAGACATACGCGCGATTAAAGTTTTAGCCATATGCAGTAAAATTAAATTACTTGGGTATTTTATGGAATTATTAATTAACGTAGCAAAGACTTTTTAGTACTTGTAATGAAAACTAGTGTACCGTAGCGACAGCAAATCACTGTAAAAGCCAAGTAGTTAGGTGATAAGCGCGAAGTGAGAATTATAAAAGTTATTTATTACCACCTGTTAGAGTACTTGGATATTTTATTACATTAGGTAATAATCTGATACTTTTATAAATTTACTTTTCAATTTTAAACCTTATTCTTATACATAAATATAGATCTTGACCTTACGGTAAATCTCAATTTAAGCCATTGCGAACGTCTTATGATACTTTTCGGAGATGATGGAGGAGGTGCTTATCAGTGATAATCAAAATATAATGAGAATGAGAATGAGTTTGGATTACACTAAAATTTTTAGACTGGCCATTTTTTGTCTAGGCCATTTATGTATTCTCGACAAAAAAGTACAATTTTTAATTATATTGTCACATGTTATAGTTCTCGATGTCGGAGGAATTCCTTTGATATATTTTATCTGTGGAGTGTCTTTGTAATAGAGTTAAATATATCTCATATTTCGTGTAAACACAAAAAATATTTTGGTGTTTTTGTTCTGTACACATAAGATTTATCTGTATACAAATATTACACGATTTTGTACACTTGTCGATAGTGACACGGTTTGCCAAACAAAGGATTCGGTTCTCGATTGAGGTAAATATTTACGTAACAGAAATGTTAGCACTCGATTACGTACGAGAGTACGAGTACGTTGTATTTATCCACGCTTATCGCGACAAAGGATATCGTATCTACAGTATTTATGTGACTAAATAATTATGACTTATAAATTATGATAATCATGGAAAGAAATATTGTCAATACTTTGTTATGTGGTTCACTGACCTTTAATGCGTTAATTAGTTTTTTGTTGTTGATCTTTTCTCGCTATAAACATAAGTAACTGTAAATGCACAGCAATGGTTCTTATGAATACTTTTGTTCATATAAATCATGTCGTTTGTTATTATAAGTTGTTTAACATACTATAGTACTCGTATTTATTTTAAAATATATGTATTCTGAGAAAATGTTACTTTTTCTAAAACATATATATTTTTAAGTAAGCGTGGAGCTTACTTAAGTACAGTGCATGAACGGTGTATTCAAACGCCCTACATCTCTAGTGATTAAACAAATTATTAAAAAAGTTAAAAACAATGTCTTAGATTGTGTTGTTTTATACCAGAAGAAATAAAGATTTGAGAGAAGTGTTCATAATATTATACATAATCATTTGGGTATGAAATATTGTCAACGCGCTGCGTGCCCAGAATTATTTCTGACGCGCAGAAACAAACTAGACTGATAATTTCACAAAGCTGTTTGGGTTTGTTCAACAACATCTTAACAGATTTTTGGCTCGATTGAACGAAGATTTGTTTCACCATTATAACCAGGAAACGAAAAAAAATAATTTCGCAGTAGTGTAAACAAAAACACTGAGTAGTGGGTCGATTATGTAGAACATATTTAAAAAATATATTTTGGTTAATAAACTTGATAAGCTCGCGTTGTAAATTTTCGAAGCAATTTAAATAGAATATTTCGTTTTATTTTATTTTAAGAGCACATCAAGCTTTTTCTTGAATGTTAAATTACCAGACGACTGAGCTAGCAAACTAGTAAGTGAGCATTAGGTACGATGCTGTTCTTTCATTATCGCGTCATTATTATTGACTCATTGCCCTGCAGAGGTCAAAGGACGACGACCTTATTTTGGGCGGTTTTTAGACGGCTGTGACTTCTCACCACTGGGTTTCTTACTACTAGTTCTACTTCCACACAATTTGACATATTTAATGTGTAAAAATAATCAATTGACATATTTTATGTGTAAAAATGTACAAAATGCTTTAACGTGTGTAAGTAGCAGCTAGCAGGCATTAAGTCCAACTAGTGTTAAGTGATCTCTATCTAGCTTAGACAACTCTAATCGACTAGACTCCAGGCTGGTCACACATGCGGTTCTACTCTGAGGAATGATAAAATTAGACTGAAAAAGTCGTATTTAACGGCCAGTACAAACCGACAACCCCATCTTTTAAACTGAAACACCGCTAGCAATCGCAGAAGTTGTTCCACAACATATATAATTGAATATCTTTAGCAGTTATAAGTTATAACGCAAGCTTTAGAGCTTAACCCCCTTACGTTATATTTCCTGTGCACTCCGCTCATTCATCAGCACGACGTCAGTCACACGTGCGAAAAAGTCGAGTCAAGCCAGCCGCAACGCCGGGGTCAAGTATGTTTTAAGAAAAAATATTTAGAGTGGATGCAT
>DWEW01000005.1:0-12691 GCA_018247055.1 Pseudocoladenia festa | reverse complement strand
ATAGCAGAACCAAAAGTTTCCGCACGGCAGAAATTTGCTACTGCTTCGTTCGAAAGTTGCCTGAATATCTTGTGAAGATGAAAAATCGTAGGGAGGTAGGTAGGGGGAGGAGGTAGTGGGTAGCTGTGACACGTACCGGTGAAGCAGGGCGTGGAGGCGGGGTAGGGCAGCTTGTCCTGCGGCAGCAGCGCGTGCTGCTCCGCCGGCCACTCGCTCCACTCGGCGCACGCGCCGCCGTACTCCGCCGCGTAGCCCTCGCCGTACACCTCGCCGCCGTACCGCCCGCCTGCCGCTGCAACGAAACCCTCCACTTTAGCCTCCTAGCCACGTATATATTGTGAATATTGGAAATTTGTCATCAGCTTTAGGGGCCGTCTACAGATCCCTTCAGAACGAAGTACGACTTTGGTAGCGAGGGATGCGAGGAGTCACGCATCAAAATCTTAAGTATTAAAATGCGAAATTTTAATTAAAAAACTTAAGTCAACTAAAATTTTGAGTATCAATAAATTATTTTCTGAGTCTGAATTTAATTTTCATTTATTTCTAGATTCAAATTGTAAAATATATGATGTCACACTAATGTGACCTCTGTAATGTGGGCAAGTTGTTAACGGGATTGCAAGTGACCACAAACCTAAGGTATAAAAAAATCATATCATATATAACTCGTTTAGTTTATGGATCGCCACTTATCAGCATCAGAATAAAACATTAAGTGTCTAATCATTACTTGGGTGTTTTAATACAAAAACTTTGTAATAATCATTATTTCACTGACCAGCTGTCCGTGCCTTTTTACTGTTCTATACAACTTTTTTATTTATAGTTTTCTCAAATTATTTGCATACTCAATGTAATATCTACGTATTTTAAACTTGTTTATACTAACTCACAAATAATGCTAAAGTACAGAGTATATTAACAGCCAAAGGAAATTACTGAATGATTCGCTATGAAACTTTTAACATACATTAATGATTATTGTTATTGTATTCCCTTAAGGCGGGATATAAAAATATCAATAGTATATAAACAACTATGCAATTTACCCTATGGTATATTTATACATTACTATTCATCCCAAACAAGACAAAAAACTTTACCAAAGCGGACTATTAGAAACTAGAGTTTTATCATTATGCAAACAATCTGATGGGTTTCTTGAGCCTAAAATCAATTGAATCAATACTTATGATAATTGGAAATGCTGACGGTAGTTATACGAAACTCGATAATCTGTAAAAGTGACTTAAGCTATTAGCGGCTCGGTTTTGAAATTGAATACACAAGTTAATTAAGTACGGCGTAAGAAATTCTTTTGTATTTCGTTATTATCTATGTTGTGATCTCTCCTAATGACTCGTTCTTTGTTCGTTTAAAAAAAAATATAAATTAGGCTCTAACTACTTAAATTTGTATTGACGTTCTGAAACCCGGAATAATTAAGAAGTAAAAATATTTTTCAAATATAGTAAGAAACAAAACCTTACTTGACATGACCTATGTGTCAGTTATCTGTCTAGCAGATTTAAAATAAAAAAGTAAAATACGCGATACCGACAATTCCATCTCCCTCAGAGGGCACCCTTCGAAAGCTATAATTTAATTTCGAGGTATCCTCTTAATTTTGAAATGAACTTATTCTTGATGAATATATTACTTTTCTACGTGTCATTTATTGAAAAAATAAATCTCGTCTAATTTTTGATACTTAATACCTTGATTGCCAAAAGGCTGAAAATGTATAACAAAATATACAACTTCAGAAATCTGTGTTATTGATATTGAGGAGTTCCTTCGCTAAGGATTTCAGAAAGCTGGTTGTTAGCTCTCTGTTGAACAACTACGCTGTTATAAATTGCCTAGCAACGTTACTTTGTTCTTTTTTATATTCAAAATAATAAAAGGAAACAATTTTTAAATTATTTTTTTAAGTGAAGAGAGTATATTTAAGTATATTTTATTTAGATTAACCATCTTACAAATACGTAAATTATATATATATATATTTTATTGCATCCATTTTCAAATTACTATTATTGAATTTTTCTCATATTGTTTTCAGGCAGAAAATAAACTTTTAAAGTCTTACAAATGCGTCTGCTCGGGCTAATGAGTTCTGAGTCCGGTTAATACCGTAACGAACATTATTGCCCAGCTTTTCTATCGCCGTGCAAATTTATGCCTGGAGGAAGTAAACTTCATTTACGACGCTAGTCAAAGTATATAAACGGAAATAAAATGTTTGTAAGATAAAAATGTAGTTTTTGATTATTTTAGTACATGCAAGGTACATACATAGTTATATCTGCATTATATTCTGTACATGAATAGACATGTTAAAATACTTAGGAAGCGCTGTTTAAATAAGTAACATGTATGTGTATGTTAAAATTATATAACTTGTTGATGCTTAGTGATTATATTTCTTGGATGTTATCTTATTCCCTTATGAAATTCATGTTTTTAACTTCTTATCTTCGCCCTTGGCATTTAATATCTTTAGTGGTATGTGGTTTCCCATAGTTGTTTTCTATAATGTACTTACTTTCGAAATGTTTCATCGCAAAATGTTTTTAACATTACCAGAATCGTTTCTGGCACTGAGCCGAAACTGCGAAACGCAATTAATTTTATCAAGCTTTATGTGCTACGCCGAGCTTTTTATTCGAGTTGGTAGTTTAATTATACTATATTTTATGTGTCCAAGAATCAGTTAAAATCAAACTGAAGTTTCCGTACGTCATGATGTCGGTGCATTTGGGAGATGTAATCCTGCGTTAGCACGAGATTTAATGTTTTAACAATGTCGGTTCGTAGCCTTTAATATTGTTTTGCTTTATTTAACCAACGGATAATTTACTGCAGGGTAAGGGGGTGCCTAAAGCATATAGAGTGGGGCAGTGGAAAACCCATTGCCGAAATTACGTCTACACAAATAAAAATGAATCGTCATGTGTCGCCAATTGTTTTTCAAATTTTCGTAAAGGATACATGGATGGTTTTTATGGAGAGTTAATAAAGTAAAAACAACACTTTTCTTTTCCCTTATAAAGCAGTAAATTTAAATCTTCCTTCTGTCGAGTTTGCCTGTTGCAGTCAAACAGAAAAAATATTAATGTATAACACGATACCTATGCCAAAAACTTAAGTTTACAAATATTTGTCCGTTTATTGTACCGGGTTATTTCCGAAACGGCTGAACCGATTGTAACAGAACTTCCACTGTTAGATAGCTCATGTTATAAGGCGAAAATTAGGATAATTTAATTTTAGAAAAATAATCTCCATGAAACCGATTTAATAGGATTTTCAGTGATAGATAAATCACATTATAAGGCAGAACAAAATATAAGGGTCCAAAAAAACCTGTTATAATGGTATTACAAACAAATACTCAAACTAAATTTATTTGTAAAGAATTTTTTTTTTAAACTGCAATAGACCAATAACTTTTAACAGAACCAAGTCTGTCGGGGCAGCGAGTATACAATAAAAAAATTAAATTTGATTTACAAATCTACTAAACATCAATCGACATCGAAAGTAAATTAGAGTAGTCGAGAAAATGATGACGATAAGAATTGCAAATACATATTATTATTTAAAACAAAAAATCCTATTCATAAAGTTATCAACGACTCTCACAATACTGTACTGGTTATATAAATACGAAGTATAACGAGGCATATCTATAAAATTCCAGACAGCTGCAGAGGGATACAATAACAATAGCGCACAATAGAGCCCAGTAAGCATTGAGAGAACATTATTATGGCTCGTCGGGCAGAGAATGTTGCGCCGGATCTATCGGAGCGGATCCGACTACCCAAACTGTTCGCAAGTTAAGGGCCCGTTAAAATGTGGATTGAACTGTTCTGAATTGCTGCAATACTGCACGATAATAGCTCGTACAAAATATCTTAATATTTTAAACATAGCGTTCACATATAAATTATAAAATTATTGTGTAAATATACGGGAGACTACGCTTGTACTTCAATTTAACATTACAACTTTTAAAATACAAGTTATATTATGGTAAGTATAAATAATTAGAAGAATAATTATAACTTAACCCTCAGTAGCAATTTCAGTTGTTTGTTCTTTGGTTAAAAAGCAATGAGAAGTGGATATATTTTTGTTTTGCGATAATGTTGTTATTTATTTATAATGTGTGACATTTATTGTCACTGACACGAGCAACCCTTAGAGAATATAGTTTGTTTACATTATTGAAAAGTTACTTTAAATTTACGTATATAAAAAATTGTAAACATTTAAATTGTAATACTTCTTGTATTAGCAATGTTTTTAAAACCTGCAAACCTGTATCATTACCCAATATAATGTATAAAAATATATTCTATTATTTTACACCATACATGTTAAACTAATTTATGTGGTGGAAATTCGGATTACAGCAAAAATTAAGAAAATCCGTTGGTAAATTTACAACCAAAATGATGTATCTATAGGTCTTTTAAAGTGCGCTGTTGGACTGGAGGCCTCCGCTGGTTGGTAGCGGTTAGTCCTAAGCAGTAGTCTAATTTACTTTAAAGAATTTCGAAGGTATCACCTTATGGGATTAATCCCACATGGATATACAATAAGGAGAAATATGTAGCGATGCGTACCAATAAGTGGTTCTTTCCAAAACTAAAGGTGTGCTGGTGGAACCCGACCTCCTCCACCACACCTGTTCCTACTATAAAACAACTTTTGTGACAAAGAACAAGTTCGGAGGTCGGGTTCCTTTGCAAAACATATATTTTAGTTATATTTAATAAATATTATAATCGGCCATATATGTATTGAATAATTCCAAGTTATTATTTTATATCATGTTCAATTCATTAAAATTATATTATAAGCACTTATCATATACGTAGCAATATATGATTTATATATATGATGAAGCAAATATTAATTATTTTATGTCTCTAATAGCGGTCATATAACATGAACTTCTGCACTTAAATAGACAAAATACAAGTTGCTGCCTTTTTATAACTCACTAACACAATCTATATATTTATTTGCCTTTACATTTATACAATTATGCTCGTCTCGGCAAAAAGTAAAAAGTACAGGTCAGATCACTCCCTGCCTAGGTGGACTGATGTTTTGTTTTGAAGAGAATAGCGGGATTTCGCTGGGTTTAGTAGACACATAACCAGTCGGAATCACCTAGTGAAGATCTACGTCTCGGTATATACAAAGGTACTCTGTGACCTACGTCTAGCATTCAGTGGACTAAGCGTAGAGTAATTATTATGTACTACATGCTAAAGGCGTCACGTCGTTCAAACGTCATGTTTCATAATGCGCGGAAAGGCAACACAGGTTAAGAAACATTTCAAAAAGTTTTTTGCCTAATCATGTAGTTATGAAAATGTGGATAAAATGAAGTAAAAATAATCATCTAAGTTTAAATTTTAAGTCGTAAATAGTCAATTAATTAAAATGCAATAAATTTATTGTAATAATTTATATTTTAATTAATTTATACGAATCAGTTTGAAAAGTATTAACTGTAGAAAATGGCAATTAATAATTTATTTAATTGCGGCTAAAACAAAAACCTAATAATAATTAGTATATTCTTATAATTGTAAACAAAAGTCTTCTTATATCAAATACATGTTAAATCTCTAAACATAATTATAATATTTAGTTAATAATAAGAAGACGTGTAAACCTGGTAGTTATACATTTAATTAAACTCACATAAAATATCTTATTTTTCCGGTGTACTTTTTACATTTAAAGTATTTTATTTGGTACTGACGATAATATTAAGGCTAATTGAACTACTTTAAATTTATGTTTGTATGTAACTTTCCATAGTTCATTGTCCTCCTGATAACAATAGACATGATCACATTGTATGTACATTTCACTGAGGTAGGCACGTCTGCACTATTATTCATTGATTTGCAATAAAATATGGTATTTAATCGTATTTGATGGAATTATAATAACGTGAAATAATCGAGGAAACATTATTTCTGAACATTTTACAAAAAAAAATCGAATAAATTTTATATCAACATACTAGACACCTAAAATCTAAATACGTCCGGCTCTTGCTAGCTTTCGTCACAGACCAAAGACTAATCGTGGTTTATATAATTGTAGATTCCTTTGTTGGACATAGGTACATTTCTTTCTGATGATATCTCTATATATTTATCGCAATGGGACTAGCACAATACATTATATAAAGTTGTGAACATCTCCACCAGTAATATGCATTGTTCACAGAGTACATTATAAGGCACATACATAAATTATTAACTGTGTAGTACACTGAGAATGTTCATAACATCTCCTTTTTTTAGAAAGTACTAGTAAGAGCACAGAAAATAACCTCTTTTACTGTTATTTATTTCTTGACGCAATGAAAGTACGGTAGGTAACACAAAAGCAACCGTTATTCTTTCGAGACAATGACAATGCAACTCAGATAAATATTACCTTTAAGTATTGTTTTTAGGTTTTGTGTGCTATTATGTATGCTGCTAGTTTTTATATATTTTTGATAAACACATAATTTTTACATTTACAACTTTTACATGTAAAAACATAAGTTAGATTACCAATTTAATTTTTTTTCGTTTAAGTTGATAGATATTTTTAAAAGTTTCAAATTTGTGTTAGGATGTATATGTTAGTTACAAATGCATATTGCAACAAAAAAATCTCTTAATACTTAAAGTCCTGTCCTGTCACTGTCAGTATTGTCTGGCTTGCTCAATGTCAGATCATGTTAAGTTGTTGGCAAAGCATAGCATATCAGTGATTGTTGTTTCCAAATATGAATATGTTAACGAATGTAAAAGTTTTGCTTAGTAGCGTGCATGTGACCTAAGATTTAGTAGAATCTTTTTATATTTAAGTCAGTTTTATTTGGACAATATGTGTGACAGTGATGAAGCAGGTGAACAGAGTCAATCCGGGTTAGATTTGACCGGGTTTTTGTTTGGTAATATTGACCAGAGTGGACAACTTGAAGATGATGGTCTACTTGATGGAGAGTCTAAACGTCTTTTTGTCTTCCCTCAACCGGCTGGGTCTCGGCTCTATGATTTCTGAGGTCCTTGATGAAAATGATTTAGTTAAGGAAGAAGAAGAAAAAGGTCGGTTGTGACTTTAGTAACTTCAGTTTTTGAGTTACAGCATTACATTTTCAAATAACTATAAATATAATATGATGTTTTTTGCAATACAATTTTATTGAATAATTAATTTGACCCACTTAGCTTCCATTTTGACTTTACTCAAAGTTAATAAAAGTAATGTTTTCTTAGTGTCTTTTTATATTAATGCTGTTTATTTTAATTTTACATAATGCTTTATCTAGTCATTGCAAATTGAAAGTTTTTTTTTATTATCGTTCTTGAAATAGTATGAATCGCCTCTTAGAACGAGGAGGCTTAGGCATTAGGTCACAACTCTGCCACATGCAGATTTGTAGACTTTACATACTTTTGAAATTTTCCAAAATCCAGAACTTTATGAAGAACTTTCAGGCATGCATGTTCCCTAACTTTCCGAGAGTAGACCCATGCTCAATAGTCACTCAATAATGGTTCGATGATGATGTTGATACAGCATAAGGTCACCTGTTTTTCTGTATTACATCCCATGACAACCATGTGAAACTTAATATTGATCATTGTTCTTTTGAGATTGGGCATTTGTTCATTACTTCTGAAGACTTAGTTGATCAAGCACTAACCTTCAAACTGAAACACAAATAAATAGTTTACAATTTTTATTACATTAGAAATAGTTGTGGTGGCACTGAGCCAGGCAAACCTACCACAATTGTTGGGTTTTTGTGGATTCATAACTACAACAAGTAACAACGCGTAAATAAAGAGGGCGGGACCGGGACCAAAAGGGTGCGTTAGACAAAAAAATCTGTAGCAGTCTGAGTGTAAAATACCTATGTAATAAAAGTTCTACTCTACTACTACTCTTTGTACTACTACTTCTTTGAAAATGAGCTGAAATCAATTCACCCAGAGGAGTTATGTTTGTTCAAAAATGTGTATAATTAAAACCAGTGGAAGAAAGAAAGATGATGGAGATGTGTATCGAAAAAATTGATATACAATCTTTTTTTTCAACTTTTAGTTATGTTTGGGTACAATAAATATGATACACTTTTTATTGATTGTGTTCGTGTTTTTCTTAAAATTGCTTTAATTTATTGAACAATTTACTATATTCATTTTTAAAGGTATTACAGTATTAATTAAAAATAGATTAACAGAAATTTAAGTGATGTATGTTTATAATTAACTTAACTTTTTTTTTATCCGATTTGAATCTTTTTATTGAGTTTGTAGTTTATTTATATTTAAGGTTATTTTCTCAATAATTTTATTAAAATATCTTGTATTTAACAAACAAAAATCTTGCTGGACATTTATATTGCAATAAACTATATATATATATATATATATATAGTTTTGTACTACATGTCAAACGTAGAGTTCAATTTCTTGAACATGATGTGTCCCCTACACTTTAAATTGAAATAATCCTATATCCGATAATCATGGCGTAAAAATGGAAAAGGCCCTCTGATAATCTACATCCGCATCCACATTCGCATTAGTGGATGGTGAAATTTTTATATCTGCAACAACATCTGTACGACAATTACTCCTATTTCTGCTGTGAAGCAACTTTTGTAAGTTGTGTTACAGTTTGAAGAGTGTGGGTGCTGGAAACAAAAAAAACATATTGTGATCAATTTTAAAAAGGACATTGAACTAGTTTTAGTTTAGTTTCGGTTGTTATGGGCTACAGTGTTCACTTAATATAAGGTAAACGTCATGCCTGTGTGCTATCATAGGAATAATTAATAAAAAACCTTAGTTAAATTTTACTCATGAAATTCTTCTGCCACAAATAGTATACAAAATATGACATGCTCATAGAATGAACTATGATCTTTTTTATGTTTCAGATTATACAGAAAAAAGTCCTTCAGCTGTGGACTTTTTTGACATAGATGACATAGCTGAGGAGGAAAAGGTGCACTATTTTTGTACTTTATAATCATCATCTGTACATTATCATTGTCATCATTTGCACCAATATAACACGCTTCTCTTTATCTTTTGCTCTTGATCATTTTAACAAACTGTGTGTTGACCAGTTATATGTTACTTAGGAACCATGTTTACAAATCCTTAATAATTAATAATAATTGTAATTAGAACAATTTTTGCAATAACTTGTAGTTTGTAGAACAAGTTCTACTGTAACTTATCATTAAATAGGGAAAAACAGTTAACAGTTGTTTTGTACAATAACAACCTTTTTTTTTTGTGTAATAATTTTGCATGTTTTTTGTAATCTTTCTTTAAATTTTGATTGCTTTACCAAGTTGCTTATAGTTTTCTTTACCTCTAAACTTGTTTATGTTATTGCTTCAATTATTTGGCAGTAGGTATTTGTTATTTTTCTTTCAACATTTGTCACGGGCAAACACTTTCAAAATCTATTAGTGTCATTCTATAAAATAATAAATGTGCTCAGCTATCTTAATGTCACTGATGATCATCATAATTGCATCATCATCAACCACAACTTTCGTCATCCATCCATCATGAACCCACTACTGAGCACGGGTCTCATCTCGGAACGGGAAGGCTTTCTTTTAATCGTCTCTCGGTCTTTTTTTTCTTGTTTCTTTTCTTTATTCTTCACACGCGCATTTTTCGTATGCAACCCATTAACAGAAGGCCAAAAAATAATTCTGAATTAACATACCTTCATTTTACATTCATACCATTATTTTGCTATTTACTCGTACATATAAGTAACAGGTGTTGCGAGCATGTCTGAATGTGGTAAAAAACTTTTTGTAACATTTTTTTTTTTTTAAGGAGTCGGGTAGTTTGTTATATATTTTAGGCCCCATACAGAATATACTTTCAGACCCTATAGCGATTAACTTATTTTTTCTCTTCATTTTTTCTTTCTTTTTAAACTCGACAGTTTCATAGCGCGCGATATTATGTTTTACTAGTATAGCTTTTCCATAGATATGCAGAGAGAAGAGTGCCATTAACTTTAATTCTTTATAATACATAATAATATAAGTTTTACACAAATCAGTTACTTTAAGTTTAGACAGATATATCTTATACACCTTATTTGAGGCTTAAACACATATAGATATATTCCGGTACAATTTCCGGTAGCAGTAAGAAGGTAGAAGTTAATGAAAATGTATAAAAAAAAATCATTTGTGTCATTTCATATGTTATTTCATACACACTCCGTATGCATCTTCCAGGATAATCTACTATCTATAAGTCCTAAGACTTTGGTCTATTCAGTTTCATTTATAGGTACTCCATCATAACAAATATTCAAACTAAACTTTTTATTTCTAATTTTAAAAGTCATCATTTTTGTTTTGTCCAAGTTTACTTTATGATTATTATTATATAACCAATTAACTAAGATTACCAAAAAAATATTTATATCAATTTAAATTTTAAGTTGATTTTATTACTAAATATTGCTGTAGTTACGTCCGCAAAAAGAGCCATTGGAAGATCTATTGACTTCGGTAAGTTATAATTATAAGAAATAGTTAAGGGCCTAATGCTTCGATAAAGATTACGTAAAGGTTAAATTTCCTGTTTCTTGTTCTTGTTTCCCATCGATAAAAAATGATTTAATTAAATTAAGCGGATTACCTGGCACACCTTATTTTTCTAATTTACTGAGCAGTAATTTATGATCTACACAATGAAAGCAAAACTATTAAAATTTTCAAAATGTGGTTTAAGATTATTGTAAATAATGTACCCGAAAAGTTTAGTAAATATAGGTATTATATAAATAGGTATTGGACATTGAATATGCATACCTTTATTTTTGGTTAAATTTTAACCAGTATTTAAACAATTCAATAACGGTTAGTTTTATGTTTCAGGAAAAACAATTTTCGCTGTTCATAAATTTATAATATGAGATAAATTGGGGGCGATAATATAATAAAACAATTTTAATTATTTTTGTGCAAATTATTTTCATCCTATCGTGTGGAATTCGTGTCGTTTAATGAACTGATAACTTTTATAATGTCACCAGTGCAGGTAGTTTTTAGAAAAAAAAACAGTGCGAATTACTGACGCTATGCTATATCATTACAACAATTTTCTTCCATCGTGTTAAAAAAATTTAAACTATATTGCGACATTATCAGAAATAATAATATTTTTTTCTTTTAATTGTTCAATATTTTGTTTAGGGACAAACTTTTGTATTTTTTATTATTTTCGATGTGATCTTTTAGTGTGATGTGAACTTAGTTTTTAGATTTATTTAAAAAATAGTCATTATTACCTTTCTGAGAACTCAATTATTAACTTCAATCACCTAGAACCCATAATCGAGCAGAACCAGGGCTTTAAAGGGTTTGCAAGAAATCTGAGTATCGGGCAAAGCATTCTGACACGGTTGCAGGCCAACGAGAGCACCGTAGTTTTTCACAACCTGAAATTCTGAGAGAAATTGAAAAATACTATGGACAATTACATGCTTCCACTAAAGCTTTGGTTCCATTGTGGAGAACGATAAACGAGCTAAAATAACCCAACGGTATTCTGATATCCCGATATAAAAATATCCCGAAGGTCAGCCTGTGTGTGATAACAGGGGCTCTCAATCAGCTTAAAAACAATAAAGCAACGGGTGATGACGGAATCGCAACAGAGTTGCTAAAAGCAGGCCGAAACCACATATTAGAGGCACTTCAAAAGTTGTTCGATTCCATCATCAGTAACGGCACTAGCCCGGAAGCGTGGAGCAGGAGCGTAGTAGTGTTGTTCCACAAAAACACAAATCCTTTTAAAGAACTACAGACCCATTGCATTGCAGGTAGGTCATACAGAAGACCGAAGTGTATAATCTGCCGTTGTGCATCGCCTATGTGAATGATGAGAAAACCTTTGATTCAAACAAGATATGGGCTGTACTGGAATCTCTACAGCGATTCCGGACCGTATACTCGATATACTCGAGGTGTCAAAATGTATAAACAGATTATGTCAGTCCGATTACATAAAATAACCTTGAACCCAGTCCAATTGTAGAGAGGTGTCAGACAAGAGGATGTAATATCCCCGAACTTGGCATCAGCATCAAACGTGAGCACATCACACACCTTCGATTCGACGATGATATAGTGGCGGAGTCGCAGGAAGACCTCAGTATTATGCTTGGTGAGCTCAACAGGTGAACATGGACAAGACGAAAGTAATGGTTAATGTCCATGTTACACCTATACCGGTTCTTGTTAACGGCCTGCTCTGGAAGTTGTCGATGAATACATTTACCTGGGTAAGTCCAATTTTGAGCAAAAGGTCACTCGAAGGATCCAACTTGGCTGCGCTGCGTTCGGGAAACTCAAAGGTGTCTTCTCATCCACCATACCTCAATGCCTGAAATCGAAGACATTCGAGAAATGTGTGTTGCCAGTGATGACCTATGGAGGTGAGACGTGGACTGCAGGCCTTATTCAAAGACTCCAAGTCGCTCAACGAGCTATGGAGAGAGCTATGCTTGGTATTTCTCTACGCGACAGAATCAGAAATTATGAAATCCGTAGACGAACGGAAATACCCGACATAGCTCTCAAAATCAGTAA
>DWEW01000004.1:0-12770 GCA_018247055.1 Pseudocoladenia festa | reverse complement strand
TTTCACGCATATACCACATTCTTACATACATACAATATACACATTCTAACATACATTGGTGTTTGAACCCCGACTACCCGAACGTGAAGCCGATTTCTTAACCACTAGGCCATCACCGGATTTTTAAGTGACCGTTTACTGCTTACGTATAATAATTAAAATTGATTTCTTCATTATTTTGGAATTTACATTCATTGCACTGCACACTTTTAACATTTGCCACTATATTGCGATCTTTAGAAGCCCGTCTAGGACGTCTAGTTGTTAGAAAAGAGCACTTATATCTGTAGTTCTAGATTCATAAGCATTTAGTAGTATGGTAATAGACGTAACGGGTAATGAAGTTCGGAATACCGACAGAGTTTTGTGAAAATACATGAAATGTTCCGACAGGTTTCACGAAAATCTCATCGGATCTTGCATAGCTGCGGACTACATCGTAGAAGTGCAGTGGTTGGTAGCAAATGGCCAGGATTATCCCATAATGGCGCGACCATTTCCATTCCAAGCGGAACTACGAGTATGCAAGGCTATGTACAAAGGCGATTGTAAACCGTTTCTACAACGACATTCTAAACTACAGATATGTTATCACATACATTTTTAGCTCACTCATTATTTTTTATTTTTTGTAACTCCGCAAAAATCATATTAACTTGAGAGTTGAGAAACATGGTGACATATATATTGAAACTAATAGAATCTAATGCAGATTTGCCTAAATCCGTAAGTACCAAGTACCCACCTGTTTCTATAGTGAAGTAACTTTTAGGAGTAGTGTTTCGGTTGTTGTTTGGTATCAGATGGCATTACATTAATTGGATTTATTAGATGGTTGACATTTTCAATTTTCCGCCATGTTGAATCAAAATGGCGAATAGATCTGGCGTGTTTTATCATCGAAAAAAAATTATCATGTTTTAATTTCTCACGATACAAGGAAGTGAGGTAACTAGGTATTTTTTATTATTTAAGTTTGGTATGTCAATGGCGGATCGAGCTGTCAACGTACTGTCGGCAAAAAAAGGTATCTATCATATTTTACTTTTTTAGGACACAAGGAAATAAGTATTTTTTTATTATAAAAGTTTTCTACGCCAATAAATCTAAACCAGTAGATGATAAGTACAGTGCACTTCATGATAATACAAAACATTTAATAATAATAATGAAGTGGTTTCTACCGATTGACATCTATGTTGGTTATTCAAATCAAGACTATTGTTTTTTCCAGGCTAGTAGCAGATGTCGTTAAGATTCTATAGGCACCCACATTTAATGTTTATGAGATTCCGGAAATCGGTGATAGACTAGGAAATAGGTTCTAACTGCTGTTTGTACTGAGTTATGGGGCTATTTAAGTATTTAAATATTAATTTATTTACGGTGAATGAAAACATTGTGAGGAAACCTGGATGCCTGCGAATTATCCATAATGTTCTTTAAGGTGTGAAGTCATCTGCACTTAACCTGCGTAGCGGACTATCACCTACGTTTTCTTGTTCCGAGAGAAAACCTGTGCTCAGGAATGGGCCAATGATGATTTATTGATAATCACGATAATGATTCAACGATCCACACTCAATAATTATGTTCACGACCTTCAAAATTGCTGTCATGCTGGTAATATCATGCCTGTGACACAATTTGTTTTATATCACCATTACAGTCACGATTTTGTACTATTTTTGTCATCGTGGGAGTAAATACATGTCTAAACTGTAACGAAACACTTTGAATAAATTCTAGGTCACTAGTCAAGTAGCAAAATCTCAACATACAAGACACGAGCTCTCAGATGAATACAATCGGTTGACCGTCGCCTCGCAGGCGGCCGCAGGCAAATGACAAGGAATTAGTTGGTAATGGCGAGCCCATTCCGCCTAACTGCATCGGCCGTGCTAGTGTAACTACTGAGAATAGCAGGTATCACCTGGAGGCTGCGTTCGGCACTGCGTGACGTCACGCGGTCGTTGACCCGCCGCCGCGCCGACACATCGCGTCCTGAAACGCTTCAGTTCTTAAGAAACACCAAAAGTCACGAAACATAAACACCGGTCTTCTTACTTCATATTCCATAATTTATCAATTATATTTAGATGAATAGGTCTGTTATGTTCACTAAATACGCAAATAGCTTCACGAAATCATAGAGTTACGATAGATATTGCGTATAGACAGTTGTTATTATTAGTAAGACGAGAAGTTCGTGTACGACGTAGGTACGTTATGAATGAACCAAATGTCACGCAATTATAGTGCTGTAACAAGTAAACAACCACTCTATTTATGCACAAAATAAAATCAAATTAATTTCCTTAAAAAAGATACTTAAAGCATGATCTCTGCTGATCTACGATAGTACCTAATTATGACATCTACTCGGGCCAGTGTCTGACGCCGGATGAGACGGTGAACCTAGTATTTAGACCTTATAGCACAGTATATGTGACCTGACCATATTCCAGTTTAGGATTAGTTACATTTAAATAGGTGACACTCACCCACCACCATCCCATGGCCCTATCAACCTTCCGGTTATACGGGCCGAAACGCGGGAGGACACGCAGGACACTTCATCCTGCGTGCTTCTTGACCTCCCTACAGAGCTCTTTCTGAGCCTGCTCAATTAAGAGCTGGTCCCCGTGTCGTTTTCTTTCCGTCCCGTCTAGGGTTGGACGACACTCCACAGCTCGGACGCTGCTCGGGCTTAGGTCCTGTCCTATTTTCTTGTTTCCTATATGGGTCCGTCGATTTCTCGCTGTCTTCTGTCCTTATGCCACTTCCTTGCAAATTCCCGCAGCCGTCGGAAGTTCGCTTCGGAGGCCACAAGGTCGCAGTAATAGAGCGGGCCCGCTTCTTCACCAGAGATGCCGTCTAACATTACCTGTCGATATTCCTCGTATAGAGGGCACTCCCACAACACATGATGCAGATCCTCATCATCCAATCCGCAGTAACATTCACTCTTTTCATTCAACCTCATATCAAACAGTCTCTTTCGAAAGCATCCATGTCCACTCAGGATCTGCGAGGTTTCGTAGTCCGGTTCGACCCAGGTTGCCCTAAGTCGAGCCGCCACGTCCGGGAAGAACCGATACAGCTCCCTGCCTTTCTCCTCACTTTCCCACCGGTGCTGCCACTGTGCAACGACATCCTCCGAGATTGCCTTCCTCTGGTCCCGTAGTTCCTCTTTGCCCGCGGACTGGCATACCGCATCCAGTCTGCCGGCACGACTCACCTCGAGGTCAGCCGGCAACACACCTGCGAGCACTGGCAGAGCGGCTGTGCTGACCGAACGATATGCCTTGGTCAGCAGGATCAGTGCCGGACGCTGCGTTCGAAGCAGCGAGCTCCTGACTGCGTACTGAGAAACTCTCTCGTGCCACACAGCTGATGCATATGTCAGGGTGGCCACATATGTTCCCCGGTACAGCAGTTTTAATGCACGATATCTGATACCCCACGAGGACGCTGATACTCGTGACATTTTGCCGAAGCAAGAAGTAGCCCTTTCCCCTATTGATACCGCGTGCTTGACAAATGAAAAGGTGGTGTCCAGCACCACGCCCAGCAGAGTGGCCGAGTCGACGCTTCTGATCGAGGTTCCGCCCATTTTGATGGTAGGAGGACGCTTGAATTTCCCTCGGATGGTCATAGTGGCGGATTTGTGTGGGGAAAATCCAAGCCTGTTCCTTGTCCCCCAGTCTTCGACAAGTCGCAGGGTAGTTGAAGCTTTTGCTTCGATACTAGCCCTGGAGTCTGCCTCAATCAGAATAGTGACATCGTCAGCGTATGCCACAAAGCTGGTGCCCTCAGGTACTGGAAGGCAGAATAGGTCATCAAGCAATATATTCCACAAAGTAGGTCCCAGCACCGATCCCTGGGGGCAGCCCATGGTGGAATCCTTCCACAACACCCGATCACCCACGAAAAGGCCCACTCGCCGATCGCAGAAGTAGTCCGCCAACATACGATAAATGTTCGGCGGGCAACCAATGCGCTTCAGCTTGAGCAGGATCATGGGCCACCAGGCATTGTCGAAGGCACCCGTTATGTCCAGCATGATCAGTTGGACATACTTAGCCCGGCTTGTTTGGCCAACCCTCCTGATGGTCTGGAGGGCTGTAACTGTAGACCGACCCCGCGTGAAGCCGTGCTGGCTATCGGAGAGCCTGTTGGTAAGCTCTGGTACGCACTTAATAATTATACGTTCTAATATTTTGCCGAGGATCGGTAGCAGAGTTATCGGCCGGTAGGCCTTGGGATCATCGAGAGGCTTGCCGTTGCCCTTAGGCAGCACCAATAATCTACCACTTTTCCACACTCGTGGAAATTTTCCCTCTACCACACAGCGTCTCATAACTTCAGTCATTTCAGATCCCGCAACCTTCCAGGTCTCTTTCAGAATTCTGGCACTCAGACCATCGATTCCCGGTGACGTGTTCGGAAGTTCCTTAACTATGTCTCGCACGTCCCGCTCCAGAGGAGGGGGCGCGTCGCGCCCGGATGGCAGACACGCGGCGAGCACCCGTACCTGCCTATGGTATACCGAGTCTGTCTCGGGGTGGTCATCTGGGCACAACGAATACGCAAGACTGCGCATTGCCTCTTCAGAGTTTTCGGGATAACTCTCCGCGTACCTGACTCCGGTCACGACGTTTCCTGGCGGACGTCTGCGTCCGTTAGCGGCCCTGTAGGCGAGGCCCCAGGGATCCTCGTTCCCGGACTCAGCCAAATTCCGGTGGAATTGGGTTTCCACCTCATTCATTCGTCTCCTGTATTTACTGCGGGCCTCATGGAATTCCTTACGCGCTTTCTCTTCCACAGGCCCTCCCCGTTTCCGGGTAGATTTCCATTCCCTTCTCAACTTATACTGCCTTTTACGCAACCTGTCAAGTTCTGACGTCCACCATTCATACCCCGATTCCCTATCACGCTCGCGCCTAGGGCCGAGGCTCTCGCATGCTGTCGTCTCTATTGCTTCAGTAAATTGCTTGCATACCATGGGAGCGGGGTTGTTCCATTTCATTCTACCCATCCGCTCGTGAGCACCCGATCGAAAACGGTCCCAATCCACACCACGCTCCCGGTACCTCCTCAGCTCCGCCATTGGCAGGGCAGTAGTGTGGCCGGCGCACTCCCCACTCGTCACCACGAAGGTGATCAGTCTATGGTCACTGGAGCTGGCGTCCTCATGCACACTCCAGTCCCTCGCCGCCACCCCTCTGGTCGATAGAGTGACGTCAATGTTGGATTCACCGCCGCTATCCCCGCAGAAAGTCGGAGGCTGGTGATCTCGGTTGTGAACTAGGAGACCACGGGCAGCGATGAGGTCTTCCATGAGGGATCTTCTGCGGGTAGCATCAGCCCCTCGTCCGGTGTATTGTTCTACGCGGCTAAACCAGAGGGGTGAGTGTGCGTTTACGTCCGCGCTTATCAGGACTCGACGCCCACGAAGTGCTTCCAGTGTTCTGTCCAGTCTTGTTATATGGACTTCTATGTCATCACTGAATTGGAAGTACGCCGATATTAAGTAAAGGTCTAAAGAAGGAATGTGGCAAACCGTACGATGGCTGTCTGAGAGGTGCATGATGATAGAGCATACCATTTTCCTGTCGGCTATGTAAAGCCCAGCTTTAGCACCCTCTTTGGTCTTCTGTATGTAGGGGGCCTCATAGGGTTCCTGGACCAGGACAATATCGAGATGGTGCTCCGCGGCCACAGCGGAGAGTTCCTTTGTGGCCACGGAGGAGCCCGCTAAGTTCAGTTGGCCAACTTTTAGGTGTGGTCGTCTAGACATAGTTGGTCGATTCTACGCTGCGGGCCTCGGCGTAGGCGCGGGCCGGGCATTCCCTGGCCATGGTGCGGTGGTTGGCATACTCCTTCCGGCCAAACTTCTTACATGTGGCGCAGCACTGTTTGTCCGCCTTGCATGCTTGTGCACGGTGTCCTATTTCGCCGCACTTTGCGCAGGTGGTCTCGGCTGATCGGCAGTACTTCTCGGGATGGCCGAACTGCTGGCACTTATTGCAGCACGTCACCGACACGTAGTCGGAGACTTCGACCACCTGCCAGCCGATGAATATGGTTCCCTGGCTAAGCAGGAAGCGGCGTAGATCTGCTGAACATTGCAGCACGTAGGTCGCGGTCCTGCTGTTTGGTCTTCCCTTCTTGAAGGCCAATCGCATCTCTTTGCTCACTTTGGCCTTGTTCCAATCTGGCTGAGACTTCCGGCTTGCCAGCTCTGCTATAGCCTCTGCAACGTCTTCTGCCTTGGATTCGCAGTCCACATTCCGAAGGGCTACAAATGGCTGTTTACGTGTCAGGTTGGCGGCCCGCAGCGTGGGGGGAGCAGCTTCCCTTAACTTTTGCGCGTCCGCAGCTGTGCTGGTTTTGACAACTACGCCAGCGTTCCCTACCTTTCTCATACCCTGCACTTGGATGCCGAGTGCCTGGGGGTTTACAGATGCCTTCAGCTCCTTTTTTGTTTCCTCCGCTGTCTTCATAGTGTCAGCTTCTGCGGGGTAAAACGCAATAACTGCACCAGGGTTTGCGGGTATCGGCACTGGTTTGGCCTTGGCTCCTAACTTCAGGGCGTTGGCGTAGTCTGAGCTGTCCGCTGCTGCTGCTGCTGCTGCTGCCGGTGGCGCGACATGTAACGTGGAGCGAGCCGCTTGGAGCTCCAGGTCGAGTTCCGCTCGCGCTATGCGTTCCTTCAGGTTGCGCTGCTCGGCGTCGGCGAGTTGGAGTTCAAGCGCACCCACCACCGCCAAGATGTCCTGTCCGTGGTTGCTGATGGCAGTCTTGTCTGCCATATTTAGCTTGTTAGCCGTGGTAGCCACGGCCATTATCCCTTTGATGGCTGCATGTACTGCGTCCAGCAGCTCTATTTTTGTCTTGCCTGCCAGACCTTGCTGAGCCTTGCTGGGGCTGGCTTCTTTATGCTGGCTTGGTTCCCTGTTGGCCGGTGTGCAAGCTGTTCCTTGGGTCCGGGGAACTTCTGTGAGGCCTGCCAGCGGTGGGAATTCTTCTAGAGCCACAGAGCGGGCCAGTCGTCGGCGTGAGGGCTCCGAGACCACTTCTGGTGACGACAGTGGCCTTTTCGAGGTGGTGGGGGCCGGCTCGTCCTCCATTGCTAATAAGGAGAAAGAGTTCTCCGTGTCCGGCGGCGTCCTGGCCAGAGAGGTGCGGGGCACGAAGGCCTCGCCCTCGTCCAGCTTTCGCAGAAACTCCTTCTCTGCTCTAATCTTCTCCCAGCTCAGCCTTCGCATTTCGTCCGCCAATTCGGTGCGCTTATCCATGAGGCAAGACCTGTTATCCAACTAGAGCAGGAAGAAGGGGCAACCAGCGCCACCGGTAGCGGTCCAGTGGAGTTGTGACAATAGAGTGACCTACTAGTAGCGACCTCTATAAATTAGTAAATATACAGATGGAAACCACTCAACCAACTACCATTAGCGCCAGAAGCCGGTGGGAGCGAGTGGAACTAGCTACCACCAACACCACCTATATTGAATGGTCGTTACCGAAGAATTAATTACAGCAACCTACTGATGGCGCCCTCTTTTATATAGTTGTCGGTGGGAACTACTGAGACCATGACTGTTTATGTCAGTATCTAAAAGTTCTAAACGCACTCTGCGTTCTTTATTTGGTGCTATGATAATCCATTGACAATATCCTAATGTAGTTTTACGAGGATATCCTGGAGTGGTTAAAAAGCCTTCTGTGGTCCTAATGACTTCTCCACAAGATGGTCTTGAAGAATTAAATGTTAGTTGAAATCCTCTATAGTCTGAAATTTGATTGTATTCACTAGGCTTGCCAATATATAATTTGATTATTACTTCATTGCCGAAAGTGTTAATTCCATCCTTTATATCTTCTAATTCATCAGTATCACATATAGTTTTCAATATTGATAGCGTTTTATTTTCGATAATAGGCTCCACGATTTCAATTTTTGTAGCACATGGAGATTCTGACTCTGGCAAATATAAGTCCTTAAATTTCACCATTATAGTCCTGCGTAAAGTAGATATAACGTGCCATTCACATACTGTTCCATAACGAAGATTAATCGTGGGGTAGTAAGGAGATGTGACTTCACCAGAATTAGATACTATTGTACCACCACATAAATCAATCGTTATGTTTGCCTTGAAGCCGTTTCTTGGTTCAGCTAATTGAGTGAGATATTTAATATATACATAATTACTGCTGGTTTTAATTGTACCAGGTCGCTCAGCGCAAAAACGACCTTTAAGTGGAGAGTTTTGGGTTGAGCCATCTCTAATTTCAATCACCTCCTGAGAACATGAATTATCTCTTTGTAAGTCAAATCGATCAACAAAGTCAACTTTTAAAATTTCTCCTGCTGGAGCAGCAAACACCCAAATACATTCAGTGTAAGGAATAGGAACAGATGGATAATTAGGGGACGAAATAGTCTCCTGGTTATGAATAGAATCTAAAGTTGAGGTACCTCCACATTCGATATTCTTTTCTTCAAAGTGCAATCTAAAGTTTTGAAACGTTCGAGACACATAAAATAAATTTACAAAGGTGATGTACACAGCGTTACTAGACGATATTATGTCATTCTTATTTTCGTGTGGATACCCACAATATTTGCCTATAATCGGTGCCTCAGCTGATTCACCGTTCCGCAATAGGAGGTAATTGGTGCATGCATTGTCACTGTTAGTTATATTAAAATGGTGAAATTTTAACATAATATTGCGCCCAGGTCTCACTTTTACTCTCCAGTCACATCTGAATATATGTTCCAAATTATTATTCATTTCTAACCATGTCAAAGTTATTACTCCTGATTTGTCTGTAACAGATCCTCCGCATATAGAATTCACTGTTGCTTGAAAGCCTTTTCGAGATACTGATCCATCAGTTTTGAATGTTACCTTTAAATATGTTGAAGAATCTGTATAGTTGTGAGTGCTTTCGGACAAACATATATTCTCCTTTAATGGTTTCCACTCAACTAAGTTATTTGAAGAATATATCGATATGTAATCTGCATAGCATGAGGGAGTCTCTTCAATTACAATTTCGTTAAATAACAATCTTAAATGTCGCCCTGTTTTAGCTTTAAAAACCCATTCACAAGTTAACAGATTTTCATAATATTTAGGATAATTTGGTGATTGAAAAGTAGTTGTACCTCCAGGTAATATTGTTTCAGTATGATTGGAACCGCAGTTAATGTTATCCTTTAATTCTACCATTTCTGTAATTTTGTCAGATTTAGTCCATTTTAAATGAAAAAGAGATCCCCTATTCTTTACATCCAAATGAAATTCTATAAAAGCTATAGATGATGTTGTTTTGAGACTTTTTCTCAGTAAGTTACTTGTGAATATTCCAAATAACTTTTCAAGAATTGGAGCATCATTGTCATAGCCATCATAAATAGCCAAGTAACTGTTGCAGAAATTATTATATTTAGGTATTTCTAAATGATCTATGCTGATGCTTATTGTACTAGAACTACTGGTTATTATGCGCCACGAATAGATTCCTACACCTTCGTATAGATGGGGGTAGAGTGGTGAGGATATATCACCAGTTTCTAAATCATTTATTTCATTACCATGCAGGAAACCATAATGCGCTACAAATCCTTGTCCAACATTTTTACTGTCGCTGTGAAACTTTATGAACATTTTCGTGGCTATGGTCGTGTTTGAAGGAATATCACTGCCACAGTACACACCAATGAGTGTACCCCCTCGATTCTCTTCGCGTATTTCTAAATAGTCTTGATTACATTCCTCAGAATATTCTAAATCAAAATTTTCGAAAGTTAGGTAAACTCTATTTCCAGGCGAGGTACTAAGTATCCACTCACAGTCTGCATTGATCGGATATGACAGGGGGTAATTTGGTGAAGCTATATTACCCTCTTCCGAAGTTAAACTTCCCCCACAAGCCGTAGATAGGGATGAATAGTGGGCGGAAAAATGTCCTTCTATTTCACCAGTATAGGTACCAAATTGAATAGTTATTGTGTTACCTTGACTTACCAACATAGCTGGAATTATATGTCCACAGTATTCACCGATCAGTGGTGCATTGTCTTCGTTACCATCAAATATCTTGAGAAATGAAGATGAACAGCGCACAGTACTTATCCTGTTCTCTGGTATTGATATGTGTGTAATTGTTAATTTTATTTTATCTTCTAGTTTAGGCGCTTTTATGACCCACGTACAATTATGGGTTACATGGCTAACGTACTTATCGTTGCTTATTGTACCATCATAAACAGCTTCGATAACAGCACCACAGGTCATAGTAAAATTAAGTTTGCCATTTGATTTTCTATTGGGGTGGTGTTTGTCCTCAGTTATTAGGTTGAGGCAATGACATTGAACTTACCTGCGCCGGTGGTCCATACGACGGAGGATAGACGTTGACAGGAGTAGGATATCCCTGCCCCTGTTGGCCGTAGCCTGGCCGCTGATCAAAAGGCCCCCGTTGACCGCCCGGCTAAAACATGTCAAACATTTTACTATTAAATTACAGACACCCTGCGCTTTGTATAAAATAAAAATGAAAATATTGATAAATAAACTTTAAAGCTAAATCTTAGTATTTCTCTATCACTTAAGAATTTCGATAAATCTCTCAATGTTCCTTGCCCAAGGGCATGAAGACAACAACTGATCAAGATCTCAAATTTGTAGGTCTTAGAAACTGTTTAGTAATTAGTAATGGGTAGTCCATCCACCGAGTGTCAAATGGCCAAGCCAGGATCGTTTTCAGGCTGGATTCGTTGTTGCTCCTTATTCCTGAGTCATCTTATATTATTATTATAGTCATATGCTTTAATAATAGAGGTAAAAATCTCAGATACAACTTAACTATATCTATATAAGTAACAGGTTACAATAATATGTTCATCTATAATAGTTGAAAATCTCAAAAATATCCAAATAAAATTGGTACGAGTATCGCAATATTTTTATAACTTGTAGTATATTCGCTAACCTATTAAACACGTTAAGTATTAATGTTAAATTTTAACTTAATTAAGTAAATTTACATACATTACAGAATTATATAAGAAACACAGGTATATAAAATCCACTTTTGTTTTGAAATCCATTTTGCGAAATGTATAAGTACATCTTTTTATTTGTTAGTTCATATTTTAACTTCAAAATGTATGGCATTTAAGTTAGATCAAAGCCAATAATTTTTTTTTTATTTCACAAGGGATTCAATTAAAGTACCATAACGATACTAAAATATAGCTATTTTTCTAATATAAAATAAGCACCGTTGATTCAGCAATTATTCTTAAAAGTTAAATGGAAAAACCATTAAATATCTCTCATGATACGCATGACAACAATCGTATCGAAACTGTTACATGAAACGAGCTTATAAGCCATAATATTTAGATTTGTATGAATTAAATGAATTATTAATTCGGATACATAACTCGACAAAAATCATTCAGAGCAAAATCAATTTGATACAAACCCTATGTGGCTTAAAAACCCTATTGGTTTAAAAAATGTATACTGGTAACATTAAAACATCGTAACATTAAACTAAAAATTTAATGTTACCATGTTTAATCGTCTTAGAAAAGTGAAGTGTGGTATGAATTGTGTTGGCAATTTTGTATCAATGACATCAATATACTTTTTTTAATAGTGCAGGTATATTTTCTGTAAGTAATGTTAGAAATAGTAAAAGATTGTCGACGTGTTACAATTAATTGATACATTTTTCAATAACATTTGATTAGTATCAAGTGTAAAGTTCTTTGGAAACGTGTCTCGCTATCTTTGGCTTTCATTAATAACCTTTATTTAGAGTAATATGGCATGAAATGAAGGAACTATTAAAATTTGTAAATCCTATAATAAACAAGCCATAAAATTATGTTGGCAATATACAATCAAGGTATTCTTGTAAATATATTATTCTGTCGAATAATCAATAACGATTAGGCAAATATTTCCATTTCTTAAAAAGAGGAATACAAATATTGTTTTATTTAAGAGATGGAAGGTTTAGTGCGTATTAGTTGTACTTTTACATTATATTGTACTAATTGACATAAACTATTTAGAAGTGCTCATTTACGCGGCGTTGTGTGTAGTATAAGTATTGTAGTATAAATGGGATAAGTAACAAGGCTTACATGCGGTATTTGATTATAAGCGGCATTTCATTATAAGTGCTTCCGTACTTCGGAGGGCATGTTCAGCAGTCGGTCGCGGTTATTATCATATGATAAATTTCCGTGAAGTTGAAGACCTGTTTAGGAAGTACATTTGGGTGGCCACTCTATTTCCGATTTGGATTGAAACAGTGTTTTGGTGTAAGCTCTAGACCTTTCCCTGTTGAGGCGGCTCGTGCCTGTGTTAAAGCAAAGTTGACACTTCTATTGTTATTCTTGGATAATTTACATAATTAGTAATATGCTCGGTTATTATCATAAATGAGCTCAAATTGGCCGACGATGGCCTAGTGGTTAAGAAATCGGCTTCCCGCTCGGGTATTCCGGGTTCGAACCCCAGGCACGCATCTCTAACTTTTCGGAGCTATGTGCGTTTTAAGCAATTAAACATCACTTGGTTAACGGTGACAGTTAACCGCCCATAACTACGAAACTACGGACTGCCCGAGCGGGAAGCTGATTTCTTAACCACTAGGCCATCACCGGCCAATTTGAGCTCATTTATGATAATAACCGAGCATATTACTAATTATGTAAATTATCCAAGAAT
>DWEW01000003.1:0-12833 GCA_018247055.1 Pseudocoladenia festa | reverse complement strand
AAGATACCGCCGCTTAACGGTACCCAACGTATCTCACACTTTGAGATGCGTAGGCTGTTTTATTGCTTCCGAAGCGTAAGGCACCAGGCCTTTCGGATTTCCATCGTTCCATCTCTTCCCGACAGTCTGGAAGACCGGCAAGGTGATAATTCATCACGATGCTATCTACTACAGCGAGTTCGGTTCGGTTTTTGTGCTAACCAATTGACTACGCTTCAGCTGCCTCGGGTGATCCACCACTTTATTGATGAGGTTGACTACGAGTGGCAATCGGTTTGAGTCTTATCTTATTCGATATCATAGAATGCCTTCGGCCGTGCGAATACTGGACTTGTCTATAAGCTGCTGGACACGCCCGTGCCGGTCATGGTAGTTAGATTAGTAGCGTCATATTTAGATGGACGTTTCTTATTTCAGTAGAAAATAAGCTTATCGCGCCGAGACCGATACGTGTGAATGTGCCGCAGGGCAGCTGTCTTTCACTAGCACTGTATTCCTTGAACGATGTTCACTCGCTGACGGGGAACCTACAGAAGTGGGACCGTGAGGTTTTCTCGCCTTATTCGCGGTTGTCCCGCCGGTTCCGTTAGCAGTAGATAGGATGCAGCACCTGATGGACTTACTACCAGGAATGGCTCAAAAAGTGGCTCGGAAAGAAAGTTGCGCTGATTGTACATAGACGCGTACTATGGCGTCGCTGCTGCGTCTCCGTGGTCAGGACATAGCTTGGACGATCTAAATTAAATGCTAAGGATGCACTTAGGAGGTATTGTAATCCAATTTACCGAAAAGAACGTAGTTAAGGTTCTACAATATCTATATTTGTTCATGACTGACATACACGGCACCTGCATGGTTCGTATTGCTGAATAGATAGCAGCACAGGAGGCTGGAGGCTCAGCAGGACCACGTTCTACCAGTAATCGTAGAAGCTGGACGCTTTGTCATTGGAGGAGTAATTTCATTGATGTTGTCGCCATATTAAAATATGCACGTATCGTCTGCATATAGAGTTATATCTCCTTTGAGATCCAATTCGCTTATATTATTAATGTAAATTAAGAAGAGTAGCGGGCCAAGAATCGATCCCTGCGGTATTCCGTAAGTCATTTTAGCCATACTACTTTGTGTATTTCCGAGTTTGATTATTTGATAGCGGTTCTTTAAATAAGATTCTAGGATTTTGAAAGCGGATCCCTTGAAAATACATTTGAGTTTATTTATTAGCAATGGATGACTCACAGTGTCAAAAGCTTTTTTAAGATCTATGAATATACCAAAAGCTATTTGTTTTTTATCAATGGTCTCCTTAATATTAGTAACTAGATCTACGGTAGCTGATAAGCAATTACGCTTAGGTCTAAAACCATATTGTTTTGCAGAAAGAAAGTTAATGTTGTTCAAATGTTCATATATTCGCGTATACACTATTTTTTCTATGATTTTTGATAAGACCGGTAGAACTGAAATAGGGCGATAGTTACTAGGATCTGTTTTTGGGCCGGATTTATAGATTGGGCTTACTTTGGCTACTTTTAGACTGTCTGGAAAGGTACCAATCTCTAAACATTTATTAATGCATGCAACCAAATTGTCAACTATTAAATGTTTTATACATTTTATTGTCTTCACGTTAATCTCGTCTATCCCAGAACTTGTATTATTGTCTAAATTTTCTATAATTTTATTAACTTCATTGATTGTGCATGGTTTAAGGCTGCCTAATTTTTTTGTCATAGTATTTTGGTTAAGTGTTATAGAATTATTATGATATTGTGTTGAGATGTTATTAGCTAAAGTGGAGCCAATCGTAGAGAAAAAGTGGTTGAAAGATTCGCAGATTTCTGTGCAGTCAGTAATAGTTACATTATTTACTATGAGTTTTTGGGGAACAATATGATTTTTAATTTTATTATTGGCTAAACTAGATATTAACCTCCACATTTTCTTCGGGGCTTTTTTGCACTGTTGAAATGCATTGTAGAAATAATTTCTCTTTTCGGTTTCAATCATCTTTTTCACTCTGTTTCTTTCATATATATACTTATCTTGCGTTTCTGTATCATTGGAATTCTTTTTATATTTAACCCAAGCCTCATTCCTTTTATTGATACCATTTATAATATCTCGATTTATCCAGTCATTAAGTGGCAAGTTAAGAATTTTTTGTTTAGTTACTTTGTTTCGTTTCACTTGGTTTAATATAAACTTTTCTAACCTTGCATATTCATACCCGTGGTTTAAAAATTTTGCTTGTGATATACTGGTACGTAAAGCTTCATACACAACTGATTGGTAATATATTTTTTGTTTCGGTATCGTTATGTGTTTTTTCAGTTCAAAATAAATCTGTTTGTGGTCCGACATACTGGAATCAATTATAGTAAACTGAAATGAATGCGTTGTTATGTTCGAGCATATGTGATCCAAGATAGATTTAGTATTGTTAGTTTCCCTGGTGCAGTACTCAGCAGCAACATAATTTAATAACTTATATCCCGTTTCCTTTAGGTAATATAAATATTCAGTTGATCGTTTGTCTTTACATAGTACATTAATATTAAAATCACCAAACAATATACAACGTCTTCGTTTTTCTAAGTATGTTGAAAGTTTATCTAAGAATGTGTTTATTTTCGTATTCGGTGGTTTGTAAATTAATCCTATATTCAAAGACAGTTTATTAATATAAATCCAAAGATAATTATTTCCATCAATGTAAGTTGAATCAGTTATTTCAAACTGAAAGTTCTTTCTAATGAAAATTGAGACGCCGCCTCCTATGTTACCAGTTCTGATGTTATAAATATGACAATAGTTAGGTATTTGCGTAGCGAGCGCATCACATTCAGACGACAGCCACGTTTCCGTTAATAAAATGATGTGTACTGTTGATGGTATTGCGTTTAGTATACAGGTTAGTTCTTCGAGTTTTCCTGACTTGTTTATGCTACGAACGTTAGCATAAAAGCATTTCAGAGATGAACTGCTGGTAATAATATCCTGGTAATTTTCAGCTATTTGATAAGTAACGCCATCCATAGAATATAAATCATTGTTTTTAATATTATAATCCGTTGAAGCTATTGGTTTTTTGAGTTTGACTTAGTTATTTTTGGTACATTCTTGCTATATTGAATTATTAAATTACTTTCCCCATTTTCTGAACGCGTAGCAAAAACACGCTCCAAATCTGTTTCCGTACGTATATGGTGAACCTGTTTGCCTTCTCCCTCTCTCACAAAGACTCGGCCTCTTTTGGTCCACGAGTAACGCCATTGTCGCTTGGCACATTCTGTTCGGGCCCGATGAAACAGCCAACGATTATTCTTGGTGAGGCGTTCGTTAATATATATCCGTTGAGGCGGGCCTGCCAGACCGATATCGGCAGAGGTTACATTACGACAAACACGGGCAGCACTTAACAGCTCATCCCGCAGCTGACGACGCGCGAGCCGTACCACATATCGCAAGTGTAATGTGCTTTTGGATATCCTAGTGCCCTATTTACCTTAAAACTAAACATTGAGATTACGTTAAAACACAGTTCCAGGTCAAGCAACTTAAAACAAATAACCGGACACAACTTCTGATGCTCAATAAAAATGTACCTTAATTTAATTTAGCTTAATTTTATTCATATTTTGTTAGCAAAAATAAATATTTGTCTACGCAAAACAAATGAAAATGCATGCATCTGGCGTAAAACGGATTAGATTAGAAGCCGGATTAATTTCCATAGCTCAATACTTCACTATACAAAAATCTTCAAAGTATTAGAATTCATGTTCAAGACTGGGATTACGCTTCTTGGTTGTAACAACAGAGACTTAACTAAGTCAGTTACTTAGTTAATTACATAATACATTATGGTGCTTAAGAACAATTTGTTTGTTAATTCGTTTACGAACGGAGAGAATTTCGCATAACGAATATAGCTGTTCGGTTGGATAATAAAAAGGTTTGAAGATGATAATTTTGGACTCCTTCGAGTGGTATCAGAGATGTTTTTTGGTAGTCCATCCCAAGATGATATACAAAACAATAATAAAGATCGACATAAAGAAAAATATAGGCTAATTTTCAGATACGAGACGAAAGAACTTTAATATAACAAACCCTCATCAAACGACAAGGCTTACGCCACCACGTTGGCCAAGTGCCGATTGGTAGACCTCACACGCCTTTGGAACATTATAGAGAACTCGCAGGCATAAAGGTTACCCTACGACGTTTTATTTTACCGTTATTTTCATAGTTTGAAACTGGTAAAAGTTGGTTCAAATAATTCAAAACAAACGTTAAATTGTTGTTTTATTATATATCTATTATTAAGATGAAATTAAGTCTTGATTTTAATCTTTTCACATGTGTTTATAGTCTATAAACTCTTTATTGTACACAGTTTACAAAGATGATGAAAGAAATAATATAATTAGGTAACAGATAAAAATGTCTAAATTACCAATTAAAAAGTGATATCCCTTTCAGGCAACCTTAAGGTGGATAAAGTAGAAAAATTAAAAATTAGCATTAGCACCTACAGAGGAGGTGTCCAACGCTAGACAAAAAGTAACGCGATTTACCAAAATACCAACTAATAATTGACAATCAATTGATAAAAGAAAAATTAAAGTAATCATTAACGCTTGTATCCTACATGGTATACCTAAGGTCGTAACTATCGCTCGATGCTCAATAAGATAGGCGGATCGTTCATTAAGATAAAAGTCCTGCTAAATAAGTACGATTAACAATAACTTTTTTTGTGTCTACACGTATAAATTCCAAAAAAAGCATCTAATAAAATAATACTCACCAATACCAACGGCGATGGTTGCTTCGGAGGAATAGCACAGTATATAGTATAACACAAAGGTGCCTTATTAAATGAAACAACAAGGCACCTTCATGGAATAAAACTAAAACACACCGCCCATCTAGATACTAAATGGCCAACACCCACTTTCTTGATCACCTTTTCTTTTCTTTGTATTAATCGAAAGTGACAGTCCGAGTTATGTATAAGATATGATATGATATTTTCCACATTGTTCCGGCTGCATATAAGTATATGTAACTTACACTCACTTTCTTAATCGCTGATGAAGGTTTGTTTCCGTGTCATGTCCATCTGATATTTGTGTCATGTCGTTATGTGTATAAAATATACTTAAATTGGACTTGAACTATTCAAGGCAGTGTGTAATGTCAAAGCGGAGCCTTGGGAACTGTGTGTAGATACAGTATCCAAGCGAGGTCCTATTAAAATCTAGCGAAGAATCTTAGCGAAGATCAAATTATGGAGGAAGAGAAAAAAAATAATTTGTACTGTAAGGAGCAATTAAATTACTACATTTTAACTCTACAGATATTGTAATATGAATGATACTACGAGCTGTTCATAACTTGCATTTAGCTATATTTGTCTGAATGGATTAGAACTCTTTATACCATAAAATAATGAAGAATTACAAAGAAGGAGAAAGTAAATTCCAAGAAATGACATGTTTCCAAGATCGTAGTTTTATTCATAGCCAAGCCCCGGGCGGATAGTTCTTTGCGAGGCCTTTTAATTTGTGGAATTAGTTTTAATGATGATACTTGACAAAATTAACTTTTGTCATAGTTAGTTTCAAAATTATTTCAGATGTAGGTATCTCCTACATAGTGACAAATGCAAGTTACTGCATTGCTTCAAAGGCTTCAATCATACTGGTTAAAATACTTAAATCGAGGTTGGCAACTTGTGCGAAAATTGTCAAAAATGACATTAAACTAATTTATTTTGAAAATATATTCTGTACGATAATCGGAAGCGCTCGTAGCAATGGCTGAATCCTGGAGACCCAGCCAAATCCTGCCCTAAACGAAAATTTACTCAGAAAAAGTTACGTGTGAGGGTTTGGTGGACTACCGCCAGTGTCGTTCACTACAGCTTTCTAAAATCTGGCCAAACACTTACGGCAGATATCTATTGTCAGCAACTGCAAACCATGAAGAAAGAACGGGCTGCTAAATATCCGAGATAGGTCAATCGCTCTAGGCCACTGCTGTTTCATGACTACGCAAGACCACACACTACACAAGAAAGAACCACTAAGTTAGATGAGCTACAATTGGAAAGTCTGCGACTTCCACCGTACTCCCCGGAACTTGCTCCTACAGATTATAATTTTTCCCGGAATTTGGACAATTTCTTACAAGGAAAAAAATTCAACTCCGATGCGGCCGTGCAAAACCGCGTTCAAAAACTTTATTAATTCTCGCCCTCAGAGGTTTTTAAAGTAAAGGGATCAATGAACTACCTATAAGATAGCAAAAATGCATAGTTAACAACGGTGCATACTTTGATTTGATTTAAAAATATTTAAAAAAAAATGACTTTATATTCCTGCCGTACAAAACGCAAATTTCATATGTATATATAAATAAAGTATCTTTTTTTTTTTTTACTTTTGTATCTATGTATGACCGTCTGTCTGTCTGTATATCCCGCCGTCTTGTCGATAACCAACAAAATCGTCGGAATCCGTTCATGAGATATCGTTGTTGAAAAATTAGAAAAAATAGTTTGATTTTAATCGTTCCGAAAGTTGATGTCAATTACTCAACAGACCTTAAATAACTGCGTTGATTTCAATTAAGCCCGTGAAAATCGGTTGATTTGTTCCGGAGGTATCAAATTTAACATTCAAAATTAGCGGAAATTTGAAGGGATGCTCGCTGGGTCAACCGTATTCATTTTTTTTAAGGAATAAAATTATAAATGTTATTTTGATAAATGTACATTTTTATTACTCAAAACTGACATCCATTTTACTATTTTTGAAATGTTGTATTAATTGCTGCCTAGTACCATATATAGTCCCTTATAACTCAATATTGCTTAAACCATTGTGGTTAAAGTTGAAAGTATAAGATAACAACTCAACAGTTTGTACAGTACAAGATATTGTAGATACAATGTGATTACGAGTTCTAATATAATAATAATCCGAAAATACTTTTTTGTGTCTATACGTGTACACAATACAAGTAAAAAAACAAATTAATTAATATGATATGCCTTATTGGAACTCGAAAATGTTTTAATATTTTAGAAACTGTATTAACTGTCATCTGAATGTAATAAATCACAACTCTGAAAAAAGTTTTAACACGCTTTAATTGAAACTAACAAAAAACTGCCAAAAAATCCTGTAAGCATTTGTTCTACTAACTCCAATACTATAATCTATATAGGTATACCTAATATATATTTATCTTGGAGTTGTAGTGATTATATACTCAAAATATAGAACTCTGCAACAAATACAAAAAAAACCTCTTTATGAAACTCTGTATGTAGGACTGACCACTATAGGTTGGACTCCATGTTCATTGTTTATGCCTTCAAAGGACCTTGGTTACTTTTGTCTTGATAGTATCAAGTTGATACTACACTGTAATAACCTTTAACGTATAGCTACATCTTTGGGTAGCTACTATATTTCATACTTACGATGGTCAATCCCACTATACAATCTAAAAGCCAAAAGAAAACGAGCATATTTTGTACTATGAGCATATTCACGAAAGTTAACAAAACAATCCCTAAGAAAATCTCAAAATCTAGCTACTTCAACAGTATATTGAAGTAGAAAGAGAAACGTCACTCATCATATTGATTCATTTAATAATGCGAGCGAAGCCTCGGGTAAATGCTGATATTACATAAAGTAGATGTAGCCAATGGTTGCTTTGGAACAGTGGCACAGTGTATAGAAGATCGCAAAGGTGCTTTATTAGATAAAACAGTGAGGCACCCAAGTGAAATTAAACACACTGCCCATCTTTTAAAACAATGATAATTGTTTTTGCATTAGATTAAATATATTGGTTATAGATATTTAGTTAATACCTAACCTTAAAATATAAGATAAAAATTGAAAAACCCACTTGAAAATAATAATAATATTAGGTGATTTGATATTTTTAGGTATTGATATATTTGAATAGATAAGTACTAAGAAGTAGGTACCTCAAAACATTAAACGTTATTATTATCCTTGGTAACAAATCAATTACTTCACGTATTCAAATAATTGATTTGAAAAAAACAATTTTTCAACACCAACATAGAGTTAATAAACACACAGTTTTAATAAACACACAATTTTTTTGGATGCATTAAATCAAAAATAAAATTCTGCAAGTAGTAGACTTAAAAGACGCTTAACAAGTACAGTAAGAAAATGGCAAAATAGACATTTAAATAATATTTTATAGTCGTCGTCACACCAAAAATATACCTGAACCAGAAAAAAATCGCGAATTTTGGGCTAACATTTAGACAACACCAGTATAGCATAATCAGGATGCAAAGTGGATCCATCAAATTTTAAATACGTCAGATACATACACTGAAATGGAATTTATGGAAATACCAATTACACCCCTAAATCAATTGTGTGGAATCAAACACACAATCAATTGGAAGGCACCTGGCAAAGATAACATTCACAACTTTTGGTATAAAAAAATTACAAGCATACAAACATATTTACATAGTCACCTTAAGACATTTCTAAAATCCCGAGAGAATGCCCACTCACATTCCATACGGACCACACATACCATTACATATATGTTGCCTCGAGAGTGGAGATACAAATGGTACAAACAACCCCGCAAATTATAGACCCACAACCTTTCTACGAACCATATACAAAATACGCACAGCATGTATTTGTGATATAGTACATGAACACCTCACTAAACATAATATTTTCATAGAACAATAAATAGGAAAGGAGAAAAGAACAACAAATAGTCAAGATTGTAAAGAACAACTTACAACAGATGCCATTGCTATAAATACTGCAGTAAAACAAAAGAGAGATATATTTACAATGTTTGTCGATTACCAAAAACGACTTACGATTCCATACCACATAGCAGGTGAAAACAAATTCTGAAAATGTATTAAATAGATCCCACTTTAATGTCCTTTTTACAGAAAATTATGCAAACTTAGCAACTTATGCAAACTGCAGACAACAATAAAAATTAAGCAGAATATACTCTCATTTTCCGCTTAACCTAATCACATCCGGCGTGGCATTTTTCAGGGTGCCGCCTTAAATCCCTTATCGTTTTGCTTGGCTCTTAACCCACTATCGCATCTACTAAATCAGACTAACGTTGGTTTAGTTGGTTTCAGTTTCAATTATAATTCAGTGGAAGGAAATCTGACCCACTTGATGTATATGGATGACATAAAATTATTTGCTCGTAACAAAGATGACTTTTATCATGTAGCTGATATTACTCAAAGTGTTATGCGGACATTAGAAAGACGGGTTAACAAATGCAAATTTTTTTCAGTTCATAAAGATACATACAGAAAAGAAAGATACATTTAGAAAAGAGATAAAAAAAAGTGTGTGCGTGTAACCTTTACGCGCGATTGAAGTAAAACTTTTTTGGCATTGACGGCATATATCACTGAAATTATTAAATTTTAACTTAAATAATAAATATCATTTTATAATTTAATTATATTTATTATTCATGTGCATTACAAAAATTATTTAAAGGTTATATTAAAACCTATTTCGAATGAATAATATCATTAATAAAATCATTCGAAATAGGTTTTATCATTTTTAAATACAGATTTTAATTCAATCGATTTTAAGAAACTGCGTTGATTGCCGCTTTCTTTTTATTTACTCCACAGATATCAACTTATACATTCCAAATTAGTGGAAAAATGCAGGGATGCCCGCTGAGTTTTACTATTTATTTTAATGTATTAAATTACATCGAGATTAAAGTTTATAGCTATATAGTAAAGAAAATAACTCCACAGTTTATATAGTAGATAGTGCAGATACTTACATGCAACCAATTAAGGTTTATCAACCCAACCCGTTTGGTAAAAAAACCTAGATTAATAGTTCCTAAGGTCAATAATTATTACGGAGAAAGAGAAACGCCGGTATTTGTAAACGAGCTACCGAAGGACCTCTTTAAAATTCAAAATGAATACAGTAGCAGGACCTCACTTAAAATGATGCTGCGTAAGCATTACTTGTCCTTATGTCCGTAATCCAACTGCTATCCAGTGACCTTGCACATCATAATATATAGAATAATATATTGTATTATATACGGATATGTGTAAATTTTGTTTTTTTGTTTATATATTTTTCTATAGAGATTTAAAGTATTACATTTGTCGTAGAATAATTTTATTAGTAAGAAACATTTGTCCACGAGAACTGCTGCCGACAAACTGTTTTGCAGTTTGGCTGATGTGTATATTTGATATCTGAACTTACTTTATGGTAAATAAATAAATAAAAAATAAAAAAAAACTATTATCCAGTTCACGTTGCTCTCGATTGTCATTGGTTGCAGTGTTAATAATTCCAGGTGAATTGCATGCACGTTTACTTCTGTAAGTAACTAAATCAATAAAAAGTAAGTAACAGGTGGCAGTATCCATAAAAGGGTGAAGTGTATTTAGATGTCATTAAACGATAAAGAGATATTTTATCTATACGTAGTCTACCGTCAATAAACGATGAATACCTTATCCATTTATTATTAAAAGGGGATCCACCAAAAGCGTACCACAGTAACAATGTACTGAATACCGGGTTGACTTAACCGAGCACAAAGTCATCACTTTATAAATCAAAAGCGTAACACCAAGGGCTTTATTCATTGCGAGGAAGCGCCTCTCTATTGAGTGTGACATAGCAAAATACAAACCATTCATTTGTCGTAGCTTAGCTTAAAATAAACGCAACGTAGTCCACGTTGCCAGTCTGATAGAAATAAATTATCTCCATTATGCGAATATACCGTTTAGATTAATTATTAAAGTCAAAATTGGTTCGCAAAATAGTAGGGTAAATATTTTTTGGATATATATAATTCTTTTATCTGATTGTTCTAGTGTTGACTATACTCGTATCAACTTTGAGGGAAATTGTTTTTAACAAAATGTATTCAATGTACATACAGTATTCGAATTTAAAAACAAATGCCGATAGCGAGAGATATCACGCGCAGATGTTCGGTAGGGCTGAGAAAAAATTAAATAATTATTTTATATTATTATATTTTAATGGATATTTAATATATACAAAAAATAAACGTAAGTTCCCTTGGCGGGAAATAAAAGGCCCTCAGGAGTATTGACACAAAAATTATCAATCCCAAACAGGTCGAGTTGGGTCTCGCCTGTGCTGGGCTGCAGAGCACTATATAAAAAAACTTAAAGGTATACATTAAATACGTAATTTTCGGTATACGTAAATTTCGGAATCACTTAAAGATTCGTGGTTTATCGTCTCTTTGACAATACGAGCACGTCAATATATTTCGATTGCCGTCTGGCTGTCATTGATTTTGCATGAACGTTATGGGCTCCAGGCTATCACCTCGTGTGCTCGTCGGAGCTATTTTATTATGTGCCTCCGGTCCTTGGTTACGAATGTGGAATATTATTTGCCATCTATTCATGTTCGTTTGAAGTTAACTAATAGTTTCTGGAATCATAATTCATCTGTGCTATTTATATGGCAACATCAGTCATACGACCACATATGGCCGTAATAGTCATTGGTATATTTCTATGAGATTAGAAAAAGGAAGAAACAGTTGTACTCTATATTTTAGTGCAACTTACACGTACATAAACATGCTGTTGGTGCTTTATTGCAATGAGATTTGGCATTTTAAAGATGTTAGAACCTTGTCCAGGTGAGCCAGTGGGATCACCAATACGCCTATTTTTGCTATGAAGCAATATTTTTCACGTTGTGTTAAACAGCTTAAAGAGTGTGGATTTCGCATATATAGGACACATGAGGAAATCCTCAGCACCAGGTGTAGCCAGGTGTGTGACCAGCCTGAAATTGGACAGATATTATTTTGGACCAGGCACAGTGTTTATGGGCGTCACTGACCACTCACCACCAATTAAACTACATGTCCGTTTGCTATTCATTATATACATAAAAAATAGAGATAGGTCATACAGTTTGCTTTTAAAAACAGTAGTAGAGAAAACGCCAATTAACTGCTATTCAAATAGTGCACTAATTTGTTATAATTGTCTTCGTGCTAGAAACGTGGTTCGTGTTAGGATTATTTTTCAACAAGAAAAGAGTATGCTGCATTACTAAATGAGCTTTTATTTCTTTATGTTTTCCCCAACTGTTTTACTACTTCTTTATACTTGGAGTAAATATATTGATAAAATAAGTCTTTCAATTGACTATTTTGCATCTTTAATTTAAATTCTGTCTACTAAAAAGATCAGAAATAACTTTATCTTTTGAATGTAATGGGGCTTGTTTTAACGTTGCGGTCACGGCATGAATAAAATAACGCAATTAAAATTTGTTTGCGAACGCTTCACTACCAAATAGGGCCATTAATTAAATTTCACGCAATTTCTACTTGTACTTTACGGTTCTAATTAATTTTTAACGATATTCTATACTGGAGCTTCATGGTTAAGTATTAGTTGAGGAAAACATTTATATAATCTCAAGAATGATCAAATTATATAATGAGTGTGGTGGTTCATCGGACATGGATATGAACGCTGTCTCGCTGTACAAATTTAAAAATAATGAATGTTTAAAATAGTTTTTTTTTTTAAATTTATTATCTCAAGTATTTGTCTTTGTTGTTAGTTTGTCCAATATGCTTTTGCCTTTATATTCCATTTTATATTACTTCTTTTTGTTTTTCTTTTTTTTCCTTTTTCTAAAATTATAAGTTCATACTTCCCTTTTATGTTCATCTTTAATTGATTGTTTTTTTAT
>DWEW01000002.1:0-14356 GCA_018247055.1 Pseudocoladenia festa | reverse complement strand
ACAACTGATTGACAACATGACATTTCAACTAGGGCGACCATTGTGTTTTCGATTGGCGGATTTTCCGTGGTCGGACACTACAATATTTATTTGTGCTATATGTATGACTACTAAACCAAAGAACAAAACATAACAAAAAATAACAAAGAAGTGAATAGTATCTACTTAAAAACTAAAACAAATAAATAACTAGTTAATACTAAAAACGAAGTGACACTTTCAAAAGGTACAACCTGCCCCTGTCCATGGCGTTATTATTACTCTTCATATTGTTGTTGCCATTTGTGATGATTCAATGCCATTTGTGATCAGGGCATGTGCACCTGGAGAGAGCAGCAGGACAGTATAGCAGGACTTACGCGATTACGTGCCCTTCGAGATCTGGAAGGTCTTTAAGTTTTGTTAAAGTTTCAAATGCCTGGGTGCCGGAATGTGCTGCATAGCTGAGGGGACCTACTTAGTCCTCATCACTGTCCCAGCTGTAAAAAATCTCAAATATGACACCGACCTAGTTTGAGGCTGTTTTTGGTTGTCATGGACTACAATATTTGCTTAACTGCATGCCCGTTTGTTACAATGACAATAAAAAAAACTTAAAAATACTGTGATATAAAAATAATTTTAAAGGCATTGTCTACCTTCCAAGACCTTTTGACTTCTAGACGATCATCTTAACTGTTCACAGCTGAACAGGTTAAGAGAGCAGTTAAACTCAATAGAAGTGGACTCCAGAGAGCAAAGATCTTCTTGCGGCACGCTAAGTCTTCAAATACATCAGCTCGAGGGTAAGTTTGTTATTTATTATAAACACACAGCAATAACCATCCGGCGATTCTGTAACCTGTTTACCTATTTTCTTAAAAAGCGTTCATGTAACTGAACGTGCATGACGCTGAATCATTTAACCCCTGTAGAATTACGTACAATTAAAAAATGTTAAATGAATAAGGTATTTACAGTGTACAATCATTAAAATATATTCATTTTATTCAAATAAAAGAAAATCAAGGCCTCAACCCCTCATCGGCCCACTAATGAGCACGGGTCTCCTCTCGAAATGAGAAGGTTCCGGCCATAGTCTACCACGCTGGCCAAGTGCGGATTGGTAGACTTGACACTCTTTGAGAACATTATGTAGAATTTTCAGGCGTGCAGGATTCCTCACGATGTTTTCGTCACCGTTAACCAATTGATATTTAATTGCTTAAAACGCACATAACTCCCAAAAGTCAGAGTCAGACGTCCACCAGTGACGGATTAATGCTCGGACATCTGTACTTTTTTATCCTTATTTTGTATTATGCGACAACGAATAGCACGTTCAGCACCTCCCGCCTAGCAAGTTCGGGTTGCACGCGGCCGTGTACTTTTTAACACGCTTTTATTAGTTTCACCTGTATGTTTGCTTGCTTGCTTGCTTGACTTCTTTAACCGCAATTTTGGCCCGATTTAAACGATCAGATTTACTTTAAACTTTGCAGACTTATCAAGTATAGGTGACAATACAATAATTTAGTATTTTGGAGCTGATCTGATGATGAAGCCAGGAGGTGGAACTCTTCATTGCCTATCTGTAAAACAGTCGAGTTTGATCTCATTTGTATTGGTTCAATAAGCCTTTGAAGATCAAGTTTTACGTGTTTGATCTGATCTGATGATGGAGCCAGGAAGTGGATAGTGGAACTCTTCATTGCCTACTTGTAAAACACTCGAGTTTGATCTCATTTGTATTGGTCAATGAGTCCTTACAGATCCTGTTGCGTGTTAACACGCGTTTCATACAAAATAACTAAAAATTTAAAAATAAATTATAGTACATATAAAACTGATCAGATAGATTGAACATAACAGTGACCTTAATTTTTCCATCGTTAATTTTTTTTTTATATTACATAGTTTCACTTGTATGTTTGCTTGCTTCCTTGTTTGTTTGTAACCGACTCCTTTGGACTCGATTTAGCCCTACTTTGAACAGTCAGATTTAATTTAAACTTTGCACACCTGTCATTCGATCGACGACATTGCAACAATTCGATTAAAATATCCGATTATCCTATATACATTTATTTCCTATTTACACTATTCTTTATCCAAATGTATTTAAATTTTTTTTTATTTTTTAGTTGGATTTTCTTTAGAAGCGTGTTTTTAATTCTTTTAATTTTCGATCGATTAAGACTTGCACATGAGTCGAGTGCTTCACGACCATTGCTCATTATTATTAACATTTTATTTACTGTTAAGTCAAGATTTGTGATCGCTAGTGGCATTGTACCACGAGCTGATTCTACAGCAGTAAAGCCAACTTGTGGGGCTTTGTGTGGTTTAGATTCTTCTGACAATTAGGTTGGCCACTTAACCATATACCTATTTAATCTGTATAATGGAGTACGGTTTAGGCCTGGTCAGTTATGTTGTGAGACCCACATACTACTGTGGGTCGTGTGCTGATGCATGTTGAACTTAAATCAAAGTTATGTTAATGATTTGACAGTGCTGCTCCAAGACCGAACAGAGGAACTGACAAGATCTCAAAAGCAGTGTCAAGACCAGGCAGTGACAATCAACCAGCTGACACAGGAACTCAGCAAAGCGGAAAATGTCATCAAAGAGGTAAATTTATCAGGGTTGGCAAATCCGCACTTGGCCAGCGTGGTGGACTATGTCCTAAGCCTTCCATTTCGAGAGGAGACCCGTGACATTGTCAACGATTAGAAAGTCACTATAAATCGTGGTAAAAAAAATTATATACTTTTGAACATCTGTAATACTAGTACCGCTACGACTGGTCTCTTGGCAAGCTATAGAGAAGAAGCGGCGCAAGAAACTCAGATAAGTCTTTGTTTTCGGATTTTGAACGTCATTTGTGATGCTGATGTATGATGTATTTTGTATTAATCAATTATATCCTGTTGAGCTTTATTGTACATGCATATACTATCAAACAATAGACTTGGACGTCTTAAGTCTTATTAAGGGAAATATACGTAAAATGTACTTGTATATAATCTACGACCAATGATTTACATTTCGACCAATGAGCAAGTACTAAAAATAAAACTGGCTAAAAATAATAATTATTACGCACAAAATGCTATATTATGTAATCATTCAGATATACATTTGTGATAATTAGCTATTGAGCACTTAATTCCGCAACGTCAGGAGTCGAAATGGAACTCAGTAGTTAGAATCAGCAGCAGTAGTGGAACGAACACGCAAACATATATGTTTTACTGGGAGACTACTCTTAACAATTGTTCATGGACATACCAGGACAGCGACTTGTTATTCGTTTGGTCGCAACGTACAAGTGACCAGCCATGTGGGGCATTGACCATGCAATACCAGGTGGAGTACATGCTCGTTTGCTACTCACCCACAATAAAAAACAATAAAAAAGGGTCCTTAGGGGTGCAATCCAAATTGAAACCCCAGTAACTTTTGCAATATGCATATCAACAGAACGGCAAGGTGCGCGAGGAGGTGCAGGAGCTGTCGTCGCAGGTGAGCCAGTGGCGCGAGCAGCTGGAGGACGGACAGCGCCGCGTGCGCCGCCTGGGCTCCGAGCTGGGCCGCGCGCGCGCCCTCTGCCGGCACCTCGAGCACCTCAACGCGTAAGCACTGCCCACTTAAAAAGACCGTGGGCTTGCATGCAACATGTGGAGCTTCCTCCCTAGTATTCTCGGACCACCTTTCTTCCCTCTTTAAAAATACGCAAGAGTTCTCTTTACAAGCCAGCGCCGCATTGGCGACTCCTTCACTTTTTGCCCTTACAGTAAAGATATACACATAAACATAAAGGGTTCTGAATGTGAGAATCATGACGTGATTTACGGTTTTGTCTCGTGTATATAATCTCTCTTCTCGCCATTTACCCGGAGTAAGCGTGACATTGCATGTGTATGCAACCATGTCCCCCAATCGATGTTAACAGTGAACGTTGGTGGTCCAGGGAGAAGGAGAGCCTGGCAGCGGAGCTGCAGAAGCAGCTGGAGGAGTCGCGGAGGTGCGGCGCGGCGTTGTGCGGGGACGCTCAGCGCGCGCTCTGCGCCGTGCGCCGCTGGCTGCGCCGGCAGCGGCTCCGGGACCGGTCGGTTACCTTGTTCATGTTCCACACACACACCTTCATACTCATTTTATTTTATTGTCTTTGTATTGGTCTTGTACAGATCATGTTTTAGATAAAATTCACGCCTATACCCACACATACACACATGGGGACACACACACGAATACGTTTGCTTTCAAATATTCCATGTTGGAGTTTACTCGCATAACACTCATCACTTAAACTCCGAAAATTCAAAATCGTCATATCCGAAAGCCATGAAAATGAAAGGGTTTCTCAAGGTATCACGTTAGAGGTTTCACTATCCAAATGATTTGTTTGCCCATACACGCTTCACTAACTCCAGGTGAACTGCGTGCCCGTTTGCTACATCAATAAAAAAAATTTAAAAAAATCTGGTGCAGCTCTAGCGTTATCTATCTTATCTTTTATTATTTTCAGTGCATATTGTACATAGTAAAATAAAAAGTATTCAAATATCTACTGACATTGAACACGATAAATAAAAAAATATGTACTTTATTTAATTTATTCAGTAATTTAGTGAACAAATACATTTCAATTATTTGACAAATCAAGAATATATCATAATTAGGTCATCGACCTCAACACCGTTCAAATTCTAAACAACATAAAATATTTTGTCGAAATTTGGACACCTTCCATCCAGAATGGTATGGACACAATAAATCCCTATCAATTAACAATTTAAATATTCACATTTTTTTATCGTCGTTGTAGCCTACACCCTACACTCTACAACTATATATCATGTAATCCTTTTTAAATAACGGTTCAAAGATCCTTTAGGTTGCTTAAGACGCCACAGAATACAGAAGCATGGGAGATATATCATCTCGCATTTTTAGTATGAGGCCTGCTTTCATCACTTTCCGTCACGACTTTTGTTATAGAACTATAATGACCGTTACCACTCCAACTATAATTCTTGATTAGCTATACTAACGTTGGCTAAAGAAACGCAGTATTTGTTCGCGCACAAGCTCACTGTTCCTGTAATCCAATTGGAAGGAGGCCCGGATATCCATATCAGAGGCATGTCAAACATTCACATAAAAATATAAAAATTATATCGATAATAAAAGACTCAATAAAGGATGGATCTTCATCATCATCTTTAGGCATCGAGGTATGTTGAATTAAAAGCCTTCAGTTAGTATTTAGAATGACCTAGATCATGTACCCATTTGTCAACAACTTTGAGTACCTTCAAGCGCCTGTACAAGTATTACACACATAATTATTACCAATGACTTTCGCCTAGTCCATATATATCATAAACACTGCCTTCATATTCATCTATTATATTCATTCTATTAGCAATATCATTATGATAATGTGATGCCGAGTTTTGTATATACACTTTCTTCTGTCTCATTTCTTTCTGCAGTTGGATCCTTCTATGGTCATGAAGTCGGTTCAATATAAATGCCGCCTTGCACTGGCACTTATCTGCACTTTCTCATGCCCCAATTGTACAGAGTTCCAAGTATATCATAATTAGTAGGTGTATCAGCTGCGTATTATTTTATTCTCATCAGTTTTTTTCCTGAAGTAACATATAAATATAATTACGGTTAAATACAACATTATTACCACTCATCGTGCCAACTATGACTAGGGATTGGTATTGATTAATTCATAATCGATTTTAATTTTGATATATTACATTACATTGGTAAGTGCATTGCTTCACTGTAGATATATGTAAGTGTAGTGTTGATACTGACCCGGGCGAACCTAATGCTATTACGATTAGGTTGTACCACCACTTGTACATCGTATATAAACTTAAGCATCATCCTAAGACCAGCCTTTAATTGGTTTCCCTGAATTGTTTAACTATTTCACGATCATGTGTAATATTAATGTATACTTACATTTCAGCATTGTCCTTTTTTCAAGAGATCATGACACCATTTACATTGTGCAATTTTATTTCATGCTCCCTTGGTACATAGGTATTTGAGGGACAAACGCGTATCCGCGAATTCGCCTTCGCCAATGAAGCCTTAAGTTATAAACTTCTTCGGAAATTATTTTGCTCTTGTAACAATAATTAACATGGCCGCCACGTGAAGCGGCCATCTTTCTACTGCACCTGTAAAATAAAGAGGACAGAAAACTTTATATAAACGTTTTTGCAATTGCTAAGGAAACTATTTTTACGAAATCTATTTCATAGTTAAATTAGTTATATCATAGTTAATTAGTAGTAAAATACGTTATACAAATTATTATATTTTTTGATCATTTTAGTTTGGCAGGGTATAGGCAATTAATTAGTTTACCTTTCTAGATAAGAACTGGAAAACAATATTTCCGAAAGCGGTTCTTTGGCAATACTTACATTAAGGTAATGTTACAGGCGTGGTTTTAACGTCGAATACTTCATTGAATTGCAGCTACCGTTCACCTTAGATGCCTGTACTGTACTCCTGTAATGCGCGTTATAAGGGACAATCAATAAACTAAATTAAGGGAAGAGGACACTGTAACAAAACCCACGCCCGAAATACCGCAGAGTTTACTGCCGCGCATGCGTTTTTGGTATAATATATTAGGGCTGCCATCACCTAAATTGCAGACTCCTGACAAAAACTTTAAAACCCCGCATTATTTGATAAAATACAGGTCCTAAAATGTCGGACATTCCATAATCGTGAACGGCTATTTTAAAATTTTAGCTTACCTTAGTTTAACTTTTAGTTACTTTGAAATCTAAGATACGACATATAATAGATTTTTTAACTAGAATTATTTAAATTTGTTCCTTTTAATTTTTTTTAATTAATCGGAATTTCCTTGGCATAAATGGTCTCCAGGTATTCTCCAAACAATTTTTACAAACTTTGGACGTCCCCGGCATCCTCTAAACTAGAAATTCGGGAAACATGGAACAAAAACGCACACATTTTATTTATTTTCCGACACGCCCCAGCATGTTCGTCTTCAGAACCCTACTTTAGTATTAATTTGTAAGGAAAACAGTTGTTCTCAGGATGGGCTAATCTATGGACAGTATACAAAATTTATCAAACCAGCTATTTTGGAGTGCATAGAGAACAGTTACACATATACATATCACAAAAATAATGTTATATTATTGATCGATTGAATTACGAATGGAAATGGTAAGTATGTAGTAACATAAAGATGGAGACGTTGACTATTCTAATCGTATATGAGTATTTATTATATTTAATCTGACCACCTTGTCTGTAATTGGTTTTACGACGACCAACCAGCCAGCCTGCATTCGAATATTGACGTTGTTTCGATTACAGGCGTGTGGTAGTGACCACTTGACATCAGAATATTTATTGCAAACTTTACTTGCAGCAGGTTTGCCCTGGTCAGTGCTTCCACCGTACCTATTTCTACTATGAAGCAGCTATTTAAGTTGTATTTGAGTTTGACAAGTCTTCAAGAGTAGTAAAGTAGCTATGACCAATTTAAAAAAAATGATGATCTAGTTGGTCGGTTGGAGATTAGTCTCCGTTGTCCTGAGCTTCAGTGCTCATTTAACGCTCGTTTATCTACTACTTCTAGAACAATAAAAAAGGTGGATTTGCAGGGACCAAGAACAGAAAATAAAAGAACAGGACAAGCTAATCAAAAGCCTGCAACAACGGCAGCTGAATTCTGACGTGGAGCTAACCAGCACCAGCGAGCCATGCTGCTCCCGTAGTCCCGTGCAAGCGAGACGGAGTGACCGCAGTCGCACGGGAGTGAGCGAGACGGCGGGCTGCCAGTGCCCGCCAGTAGCGCCCACGACGCGAAGCGTGAACACAAGTGCGAGCGAATTGAGCAGCTGTCAGTCGGCGCCGACGCCGCCCCGGAGGTTGAGGAAGAAGTCCTTCTGCAATCATCAGGTAGGTATGATATGCAATGAAAACTTCATTGCTTAGCCTTAACAATTTTTTTACAGAATAAATAAGTCGTTTTCAGCGACATTGCCCTGCTGCACAATTCCATACGGCCATTTATTCGTTTTAAACATCGATTAAACATCACTTGGTTAACGGTGAAGGACAATATTATGAGGAAACCTACATGCCTGAGAGTTCTCCATAATGTTCTCAAAGGCGTGTGGAGTCTGCCAATCCACACTTGGCCAACTTGGTAGACTATGACCTAAGCCTTCTCGTTCCGAGAGGAGACCCGTGCTCAGTAGTGGGCCACAGAGGGGTTGTTGATTTTTTAAATTTGATTTTGAAATATTTTCGCGGTTTGGTACAAAGTTGCTTAGACTAACATAATTAATATTTTTTTCTGAATACTAACAAAATTGATATGGGTCTCTAGTTGCTTATATTACTATATAAAATATATTTAGGAGTCAACCATAACTAAGCGACAATATTGAACAGTCTTTTACGACCTATGGATGGATGGATGGACTTTTATTAATGGCCGGCACTAGATGGATACTTGCAGACCACACGAATACAGGTCTAAACTTTATTACTCAGTCGCTTTTAATGCTGCCAAGTTACTTTATAGATATAGGTACAATTTACCTTTTTTTTTTAATTTTGATAGTTTATATTTTATATAGGTAGGTATATATAATTTTGTAAAAGTGTAAAATAATGTATAAAACAATATAATTCAGTAGTTATTTCAATTAAAATTTACACGAATGCTTAAGTTTTGATCTCATTATAAAGAGGATTTAATAAATATATTATACTTATACGTTTAATTATACTTAACGTCACAACTGAGTGAACCTGGCTAGTTTCCATCTCCACTAAACCTATTTCAATGTACTTTTTGTCTTATATGAATATTTGTATTTTATTTTATAATAGATATATATTTGGGGTGATATTGCATATATTTGCATATTAACCTTGCTCCTAGTTTGTGAGGGGAATTGTTTCTTTAAATTAGAATACTATAGTAAATAAGTCACTACGGCCAATATACATGAGTAAAAATTGCAATAGTGGTGCAATGTGTGCAAAATTGCAATTATGTAAATCATTACAGCGTTGCCAGTGGCCGATGAACCGCGAGATGGCGTCTCAGCAACCAACGCGAGCTGACGTGGACACGAGAGTGTCCCACGAGGCGATCCATCTTCATCCTCGGACAGTCAGGCAAACTGTATGTCCTTTTTTAGTATGGGAACAGCAAAAGTCAATAAGTACTTTTTGGTCTAATTTAGTTACCTGAATCCTTATTATTGTATAAATTATTTTATTTTGCATAGGTTCGAGGAAATACTAAATAAGAAGTTTTAAAACAGATTTCTCCAGCGGATGAAGTATTGGAGCGAGTGGAGCGCACACAGGAAGCCTTCGCCGAGGCGCAGCGCCGCTGGCGACGCAGGTCCTCTGACGGGAATCTACACGGAGCACCTTAAAACTTCCAGCTGTTGGAGAATTAGGTCTCTAATTACAGATGTCAGAAAACCGTGGACTCTCAACGAGAAATTAAAGCCGTCGGTGAATAACATTTAATAAACAGTTTTTGAGTTACACTCAGTAGGAAGAATTGAATATAAATTCATCTTTATCCCAGATCATCCAATGTGAGTAATAACCAATAACTGGCCTGTTTGTCACAATAATACTGCAGGCTGCTTCAGGGCTTTGTCAGTTTGTTATGTGTACAGCGGGTGTTTCAAATAGTACTAGTATCTACTTCTATAAGAAATATTATTAAATCAGGTTTACATTCAAGACACTGCCACTATTTGATGCGTGTGCCACAGCAAAACGCCGTGATGCGTTAAACAAATCACTTTTGGCACAATCTGCTCAAAGCTCAGGTCGTATTCATGTAGTGCGGGATAAAGTCATGCTCAATAGGGCATAAAAACGCAGATGGTGAATAGCCCGTGTGATATGACATTAATTTAATTTTATAGGGACTAGGCCTATTTTTACTAATTTTAAACTATGCATTTATGAGGTACGTTTTATTTATTGTTACAATGTTTGCTAGTCTTATTTATAATTATAACTTATTTGTAATTATTGTTTAAAATACATCTTTGTTATATAATTTTCTGTTTCAATTAATTTCTTGTTCCTTCCAAGCTATCAGTAGGTAAATTGATACTTTTATCTCAATACTTAGTTAGGTATTTAAGGTCTCAAATACAATGAAGTTCCGGAGCAGGTAACCAGGTTATGAGATATATATGTATATAGATATCATAACTGTTAATTGTTCACTACAACTGTACGTCTCCCAAACCACCATGTGATGCTAGTTCTCAGACCTAAGTTAGTACTCATTAATGCAACACCCTTTAAAATAAGACAACTAGCAAAAACTCCCTCGCTGCCACAATTTGGATCTTGGTGCATGCCAAACCTGATCAAGGATTTCATAATATTAATATGTACAAGGTATTTATATAATTACATAGGTATATAAAGAGTAAACCTATCTTTAATCAGCTATCATAGTCACTGAGGCAGTAGGAAACTCTTCCAGGGAGTTCAAGGAGTATTGAATCTACCCCCTGATAAATTATAAAATGATTACATATATTAGGAAATGATTATATGACAAAAACTGCTAGGATTAACTTAGCACAAGAGAACAACTAAATAAAATAATTTGTAATTAAGAGTCAAAAGTAAAGATCAAATATATTTATTATTTACACATTAATATCTCCATAAACTTCAGGATGCCCAACCGTAAGACAACCCTTACATTGTGTGATTTTGTTACATGCACTGATGTTCACACACATTTCAATGTGATAACAGCCACAAAAGCTTCTACTTCACTTTTAATCCGCATAGAGTTCAATATTATGCCACTTCTGCCTCTACATTCTCAAGGCTTTGGTGTGTATAGTATTAAAATGTTTCTATCAATAAGAACAACCAATTCTGGTCTTCACTAAGCCTTTTTCCGAGATCAGCATTATATTCATTTACACCTCACCCATGCTGTACCTGATAAAAGACAAAAAAACAAATAAGTTAATATTTAAGTTTATTAAAAAGACATAACAGTATCACAGTTTTATTACTTTATCAATATCAAAAATATAAAATCACAGAATACTTATTGGTAATCATCCATCTGAGCATCTGATACATTTAAGCGAGCAAATGAACATACAGACACAGTTCACCTGGAGTTTAGTGGAGGCAGGCTCCTATAGACACCTGTGACCAATGTTCCAAGTTGCTACATTGCTACTTCTGTGTCCCGGGCACCATTATCAGAAATTAAAGTTTTATTTGTTAAATAAATATTCCTTGTTTGTAATTTGTGATAGTCTGCTTTGGCAGACTGGCTTATGGTAATAACAAAGATCATTCTAGATAGCAGTCATTTCAAATGCATTTTGTTGAATTATAAAAGTACCAACAAACTTACTGTTCCCTAGTTAAGTGACTAGCTACCATAGAATACTGAATACTGATTACAATGTTACATTAAAAGTTAAAGAAACATTAATCAACAACTACAGAAGAGTTGATGGTTTTCTAATGGCTGAATGAGCTTTCTTCAATTATATCTAAATACACTCTCAATTAATACGCCTTACAAACTAAAAAAAAATTTATGAAAACTTGGTTCATTTGTTTGTTAGGTACAGTGCCATGTTCACCGAGGGCCTAAAAACGGACTCTATTGTTCTGCTTTTTATGTCTTGTGTAATATCTCATTACCTATATCAAATGCGGCACAAATAAATAAGTATACATGCATACATAAACTCATGATGTTCTCCCACTAATTTAGGCAGTGACAGAAGACTGTTAGATGCCACAGTTCATACTTCTTATTGGTTCTTCTTGGGACCCTCATTTTATTGCTTTGAAAGAGCAAATAGGCAAGCAGTTGGCCAAGTGTTAAGTGCAAACTATAGCCCATAACAACCTTTCTGTATCCTTACTGTATACTTTTTGAGCTTGATCACAGCTATGTTATTATTCATGACCTCTAAGTTAGTACCTCCTGTATGCAGCATGCCAGAACAACATCGACACCTTAAATCAACTTAAAGTTGTTTCCCAGCAGATATAGATATGGTTTTGCTACTGACTATGGCAACGTTAACCTTCATTATCACCAAGTAGATCATTGTAGATATGTACTAGGACATTTCTAGCTGACACAGTCAATCACTTTTTCTATATAACATTTTCTTTAAAAGCCTAGAGATAAAGCTAAATAAAGCACAGGGAGTGGTATGTGATAAGAAACATGAAAATGGGTCTATGTATTGGCATTACTGATTGTAACCTTGTAACCGATTAAGTGTTAATAAATACCATGTATACAACTTACCTGTATTTATCTTTTCTTAAGGTTGTTACACTAATTATTCTAATAGTATTTTTTACTAGTCAGCATGACCATCGCTTCCAAGAGTTCTTGGCAACATTTACATTGTGTAGTTTTAGTACATGTGCACTAGACGCGCTGCTGAGGGTCTCCCGGGATTTGTGATACATATAAAAGACTCGTCTGATTTGGGCTGGCTTCTTGGTGGAGTGGATAAAACTTTACTCTTGTGTTGTAGCTGTAGGATAGCACATTGCTGTAGGTTGTTACATCACACCTGTAACCATTACAATCTTGAAATCTGCAGGAGTTTGCCATCACCATCTTGTCTATTCGCTGCATCTGAAACATTTCAATCGGGTCACAAAAATACCATGCCATGATTGCCGGTTCGCCATATTTCATTAGCGTGGTAAATATAACTAACACGTAAATATGTCAAATACAAATAGGATAATTTAACCAATATTGTTTCGTTTTAATTATCTTTTTCGGACTACATTTATGTGTAGAGATTTTTAATAAATATACAAAAAACAATTATTTTAGATTTGTTTCTACTCACCGATTATACCGTAGAAATATTACAGCCTATCAAGAAAGTAACAAACAACAGTATATTATTTGTAACACGAATTTAGAAGAGAACTATGAGTATTTGTAAGTAAAGAGATCACAACGCCAGAATTCCGTAATTTCGCCGTCTATGCTCTACCGAAAACCGGAAAGGAAAATATTATTCTTACATTGTCTATAACAGACATGGAGTCCGGAACCATAGACCAAATTACAGAGTAGTACATTACGAGCTGCAAAAACAAATTGATTTTATTTTAATACCCACTAATTGGATGAATGACTTGGTAAAATAAGAATATAGAAAGGATTAATAAAACAGTACTTTATATCATATTGTAAAACTATGCTTTGCTTTGCAATTTTACATGAATGAAAATTGCGTACAGTCGCTAAAAGTAAAAAGTACAATACTTTTTACAACACGGCTTTGTTTTCGGGGTTATATTAAAAAGCTCAATTATTATGATTTACCTATTACGGTTGTTTCATCCATGCTTAGATGCACTTATAATATGACACTAATATGGCTACTCTTCTCATTTCAATCTTAATCGTGAATTATATAATTAGAATTTTTTTTTTTTGTAATTTTGTATTACTATATTACTTTAGATAGGTTGGTGATAAGCTTGTTCATGTTACACACCTACTTACATAGACATTTTATTATACTGAAACACATTCTTGTAAAATATACGCGACGTTCGAAATGGTTAAATCCAAAAATCATGGAAATGTAACGTTCCTCCATCCAAGCAGGTTAGTAATACTGAATGGCCATCGATCAGATGAATATTTTAAGAATTAAGGAGTACTTTATTTAGGTGCAGTACTGTGCGTTTATTAATGATACCTAAACTTCTAAGGTTAAATACTCTCTTTCCCGAAGAACTTAATGTTGTAAACAAACAGTTGTAAAAAACTGTTGTATAATAAATGTACAGTGGAACCTATGTGGAATAACCGTAATCATAAGTTCTAAAAAACCGTACCATATTAAATATTTACTTAAGACGTGAACTCAATTAAGTCTTACAAATGAAGACAATACGCTACAGAGCATAAGAGAAATTTAAAAACCGTCATCAACCAGGTTACGCCATCAGGCAAAACGGTTCCGGTTTCTCAAACGCCGTACCAAATTTATTTATTTACCCTTTACTGTTTATTACAACAGGCGAACTTAATGTCTAATGGCATTCTCTCCCAGTCAACCCTTGGAGATGATGAGAACTTGTAATAGACATCAAAACTTGGATGATAAAATATTTTAAAGGAATATAAATAAAAAAAGCTAAATATATACAATTATATATTATGTAGACATTATGTGTACAACCATACACCTTCACATACCGTTTTGTGAAAGAGTCTATTAGCTAGACCTAAGATAATGCGACCAGACAAGTA
>DWEW01000001.1:0-17968 GCA_018247055.1 Pseudocoladenia festa | reverse complement strand
GACTACTAATATAGCTGCTACTGGAACTGACTTAAACAGCGTCTATATTTTGTATTTTCACATTTTTTCGTCATCATCTTCATTATCATCAACTCTTCATTGGCCCACAAGTGAGCAGAGGTCTCGTCTCGGAAGATTGTTTAAGGCATAAGTCCATGACGTTAACCAAGCGCGGAATGACGGACAACATACACCTTGGAGAACGTCATGTAGAACTGTCAGGCGTGCAGGATTTCTCACAATGTTTTCCTTCACCGTAATGCAAGTGATATTTAATTGCTTTAAACGCCCGTAACTCAGAAAGGCCCGATATGCGTGCATGGGGTTTGACCTGGACTACCCGAGTTGTAAGCTGATTTCTGAACCACCAGCATATCACCGGGACCACTATTTACACACTATACATATTGAAGTAGATAACGATCATACACTAAATTTTGTGTTAGCTGATGTTAACAACCTTGAACTGGTCCGGAGTCGTAATTGTAAAAGAAGAAATGTACTTGTACTTGTATTGACTAAGTTAGTAGCGTAAAATCCAGCCAACTTTCTCTTGGACTGAAACACAACCCCAAGAGTTGCTTCACAGCATAAATAGATGTGATGGTAGTAATTTGCTATGTTCGTAACAAAAAAAAAGGTAATCAATTTAATTAAAAGGCAGGTGCGGGTTTCGCTAGGGATCCACGGAGAGTGTGCAGTAACTAATCCTGGTGGAATCTGATCGGCATTGCACAACTAGCGGCTATCGTACAGCGCTGCCACCGGCGACTTTGGCGAGCGATCGCTACCCGCTCCTGTTGGCCTGTGGACGCGTGTCCACTGCCTACGCACGCACTTTGCCAATTTGATTACTGAATCTAGTTCATTATTAACTCTATCAACACTCATTGGCTTAATACTGAACATGGGTCTCCTTTCGGAACTGGATGGCTTAGGCAATAGTCCCCAACGATGGCCAAGTGCGGAATGGCAGACATCACACGTTTTTGACAGCATCATACAAAACTCTCAAGTTTCATCACGATATTTTTACTATCCGTTAATCAAAGTGTACTTATTTGATTAAAACGCGTAAAAGCAGATTTTCGGTATTGATGGTATGGTATGACATTGGTATGAGATACTGTTACCTAGTGTTAAAGGAGTATTACAACTCATGACAACCAAGACAACTTTAAATTAGACCGTAGACGTTTATGATATTGTTTACAACTGCTTTCCTTCTGAGGATTAAGATGGGCGATTCTTGTATGCAGCACAGTCCATCCATCCAAGTCTTAAAAAAACCCTAAGGAGTTGGTTCAAATCACCAATACGTGTGGTGATGGAACTGATCCAGGTGCTCCTTCCCCATAATGTTAGATTCTAGCACCACTTCATCATCATAAAAACATTAATAAATTGCTCTCTATTACGTTTCATCGTGACCAACATAAGAAGCGTCGGTCATCGTGAATGATTATTAGTATTATGTGATAATTATTATTATTATTTGGAAAATAACAAAAATCCTTTTATATCTCTGCCTAAGAACTAGCTTGTATTTTGACACTACTTTTAGTGATGGTCGTCGCTCGACTTAGAACCACTAACACGCCTCAATTTTAATATACACTGACGACATGAGTGTGAGGTGTGAGTTGTGAGTTGGCATGGTTAGTAAGTGCAGCCCAGGTAGAAAACCCACTTGCTACTCGCAATTGAACAGGAAATATGTTAAGATAATAATATCCTCCCGGTTAAATCACGGTCAAGACATCCAAGATATAATCCACCAACATAGGAGAAATTATGAGACACAAGTGATTGCACAAATACAGGTCTCTGTGCCCCACTTCCATAATTTGATGATATAGTGTCGTCCAAAACGACTGAAGAAAATTAGCCGCAACAGCGACGGCCTTACATTCTCAAGTAAAACAAGGCCAACTCCCTCATTCTGAATATTTCTTAGTAGAAAAACCCAGTAGCTAATTCAGATCCGGAATTAGATCAAACCCAGAAATCGAGACCAACACATGATACATTCTAACCGCTAAAATACGAGGCAATATAAATTAATATGGAAATAGAAGTCGTGTTAGATATTCAAATTAATATAGATGGTTTCGAGATGAATTTGTATGTTAGAAGGCCGTGCCGTGTGAAGCAATGGGCACGCACCATGACAATGTCCGCGGTATCAGATGACGAGGTTACCTTCGACGCCGCATGTTTATGGCCGCGATCTAATTTATTGGCGACGGCGCGGAGATTACAGCCACTCGCACCACTTGCTGCTGCTACTTTGTACCTAGATAGTTTTAAGAAATAGTACGGTAGATACTCTTAGGCCATGGCCAGACGAATTGGGTTTCGCCATCAAAATGCATTGCCAAAATGTATTTCGTGTTCTGTTACCGGCTGTCAACATGTAACGAATTGAATTCAGTCATAAAGAATCTTCTACCAAACACACCTTCCGGATTTGTTTCCACAGTTCCGTATGTGTAACAACGGAGCCTATTACTAAGGCTCTACTGTACGTCCGTCGGTCTGTCTGTCAGTGGGCGGGTCTCATAAACGATAATAGCTACACAGTTAATTTTAAATTAGAATAGTAGGTTAAAAAAATGTGTGCGCACTATTTTCGTTTGCCACTGCCACAACAAGAAGATATAATAGAAATAAAATAAAGTAATGGTAGAACCCAAACAAAAAGGTGTTTTATCTTTAATTTTTTATACTGAACTTTTCGTGTGCCAGATATGCCCTGGCTACCAATCACTTGACCGGATTTTATTTAATATTAGTTTATTTTAATTTATAGGTCTTTATTAAATAAATAAAAACTTTTGAGAGTTCTTCATGAAGCTCTTAAGGATGTGTGAAATCTGCCAATCCGCATTTGGCCAGCGTGGTAGACTATGGCCTGAGCCTTCTCGTTCCGAAAGAAGTTCCCGTACTCAGGAGTGGGCCGATAAGGGGTTGTTGATTTTTTTTAAATTACATGTAACCTGAATGCGAAATGACATACGGTCGGGTATTACATTGACTCTTATTAATGACCTCTTTCAGCAGCGAGCACTTCAAAGTTGGACGTATTAAAACTCTGACGTATCGAATACCTGATGCCAATGTATATTCGTACCTCAACCTATTTCTGGATTCTCTAAAACGGAACATTAGGAACACAAAATTCATTATATGTATTTCCGCCACATCAAGTGCAACGCCCAGCTAGTCTAGCTTTGCCTCAATCTGAATTGTAAGTTTTTAGTGGGTAATTATTGGTATCATGACTTGTTTTTTGCTTTTTATCATAAAAGCAATTTTTAGACGTTCAAACACTTTCTTATGGTACTTAATAGTAACGTTAAGTTAAGAAGTCTCAAACTATCACAGAAAGGACAGTATGGCTTTTCAATCCCGTTAAGAGACCAATCCATTCAGTAGTTCTAACCGTAAAGTCCTCTTCGTCAATGAATAGCCGCTTTACTCCGTGAATAGCCGCTTTATTTATTTTGTACATATAAGTACATTGGATATTAAAGCAAACTATACACTACCAATAAATATGCACTAATAACTCTCTTCAAATTAAGTCTTTGTTTTACTTTATAATAATTAGGATGCTGTAGCCACCCTAGACTCCGCTGTCCGACTGCCTCCTACTTACCACGTACTTCGTATTTTTATGAAAATTAGGCAGAGGTGTATAAAATTAAGCACAAGCGTTTTATATAATATTGCATTAGAAATACATTAAATTCACAATTAAAACATTACACACACTACTATGCGATCGATACATATAACCCTTACATATTACATTTCCGATTTTTTTTTCTCCTTTGTCGACCGATTTACTTAATTATTTCGTTTAGTCTTATTAATCAATACATTATGTAAATAAAAACCCTAGTTTCAGCGGATTGTGTCGACGAATTAACGGGGTAACCTATAGTAATTATCGCCTAGTAGATTATATACAACGCTTGTATATATTATCTTCTTGCACTCTTAACGTGAACATTTGACTTCATTTTTACGATAAATCAGTAGATAGATTGCTTTAGCGATAATAAAATATCTTCAGCATTCTTAATTAACGAAAAAACCGACGACGGCGAGCATGAACCAACACCACAATAGTCGTAAATAGTCATCACACATATTCTAAACTAGTTCCCCGCTTCATTAGTAACCACATGTTTTTACGAGAGAACCAATACAGAAATTGATTAATCTGTCCAACTGGGTGATTTTCATAGATGGCTCAGTATCGAACGAGTAAGCCGGCGGAGTCACGCGAGCGACCGACCAAGGAGCATGACTGGATAGTCTGGATTCGATAATTAATATGCTAATAGTTCGGCTTTGCCCACCCTTGCGTACGTGAGAGGCATACGGCCATAGACTAAGGAGCCAGCCGTAGATCTGCAATGCAGACAGATACCGCTCCACCAGTCAAGTGGACTTCACATCGAGACCTTTATGATACTCGAGCGACATTGGTAGCTCCGATTTCGTTAAAGACGGTGAATTTAACTTTATTAGATATATTCGTCGCTATTTTCGTCTTGAAGAGAATTGTTTCTGGAGTAGTAGTAGTAAATTAGCATCATCGTCTAGTTGCGCATTTGTCAGCCATATTTCTTTAAATAAATCATTTACATGACTTAGAGCTTTAAAGTATGTTCTTTCCATACTTAATATCTGTATTATGTTTGCCTTTTACTTAGTCAGCTAGTTGTTAATATATTTTTGATGAATTTATCAAAATTTAACAAGACATAAGGTATTTTTTTGAAATATCCTTTCACAGAAGAAACATGTATATCACTCATAAGTTGAGCTTGGTATTGTGTTGAAAATAATGTTTTTTCCTAACAGTGGTGAAAAGACTAGGTAAAAACATATTACATAAATAGTAAGAAATAGACATAAAAATATAGCCGCAGATAACTATTTTAGTTTAAAATGCTATAATATACTTGGTCTATCTGTTAACATATGTAGACACCAGTAGTCATAAACCTTTACAATATACTTAGGCATTTTTATTATTTACTAATTTCAACTGTAACAAAACTAAACCACTTCAGCAAAAGAAATCTGAAAAAAATTTATTAGATACCAATGTTTATATATCTTTATTATGCTTGTTACCTACCCAACTATAATGCTGCCTGTGTCTATTTTACTTCTATGGATCATGCATAATGTTCACACAAAAAAGCAGTAATATTATGATGAGATTTCGTTGCTTCGTAACCGCATATTTCTTCGATTAAAGCATTTAGCTGCCATCCTGTTAGTATGGTTGCAATACCTTGAGTTACTTGTAGTAAAACTGAATTCACTTCTCATAAATAAACTATTGACGTATTATTTATCGGTTACGTTGTTATGCAAAAAAACAATTATGTTTCTGAGTGCCACCAGATAAAGGTTAGCGATATAATTAATACAAATCCATTGAAATACTCTTAAAGTGCAAAATTTCATAGAATAAGGATTACTTTTCCATATAAAAACACTTTTCAAACAAACCTTTTAACTTTTGACGGTCAAACGAGACCTATATAGTCCGTAACAAGTCATGTCAAACTCAAGGTCCCCGTCCGTCCGTAGTTTTATAGAGTAGCATTTTAAGTGATTTCAATACAACGTGACGTCGTGAATTGAGTGAATGATATAAGAATTTACGGCCGTAACAACGGGACGGGCTCCCGTCCGTACGAAAGGTTTATGGAGTAGCACCCCAGTTATGGACGACCCACGTCTGTTATTGAGATTGCGCGCAGCTTCTCTTAATTTGAACAAATCTACGGTTCATCGCATTATTTCTAAATATTTACATTTTCAACCCTATAAAATTGTTATTGTTCAAGTAATTAAGCCTAATGATTTTGATAAACGAGTCGAAATATAATATAATTATAATCGAAGCGGGGAGGTATATAGACGTTACATGTAAATAATATACATGTATAATTGTATTAAATAAATAAATTGCAAGTATGAAATCAGTTGTTTAGTAATTTCCTCCTACCCACAAAAAAACAAGCTTATTTTTATCAAAATAAGGAAATACCTCTGCAAAAGTTCAAGAAATCTATGAAGAAGAAAGGTGATATTAAGTAAAGGGGCTACGTGAATCCTAGTGTTTGGATTAACTCCCTCAGAACGGGAAAAAAACAAACTTTTTTTTATTAATAATTTATGATATTCGTTTTTCATATCAATTCATCATTTAATCATTCAATCTACAGGATTGCAGAAGCAAATTACGAGCCAACATTTAAATACAGGCTTATATAAACACTTTTACTTGTTTAAAGAAAGGTTAGTGCTTAAACGTGACTGCTTGAGTTTTATTTCTTCATAAAAAAGATTATTCATTTGAAATTGAAATTGAAATTCTTCTTAGATATATTTTCATATCTCTAAGAACTCTAGAGATAGGAAAACAGAACAATCCCTTAAATGTGATGAAGTGGTTATCAGTGGCATAACAAGTTTATTGTTGTTGTTGTTGTTGCTGTAACTGTTGAGCAGTTTGTGGAAAATCTTTATAATAAGGTTATTCCAATGCAAATATTATTCGGCTTAGAATACGAAAGTTTAGTCAATAATTTACATGTTAATATATTTAAATGTCAATTAGGAAACATATGGCCATAATGTACCTGATGATTACCGTACCTGAAGTTTGAAGTAACTAACAATAGTTTATTACTGATGCACTTATTCATGTTCTACCAAAACAGGTTTGGTTTTTTGCATTGATCGTAATGACAGAGTTAGTTTAGAGCATACCTTGTTGTATCTCGTCGGTTTCTGATTTAGCCCGCGTTGTATGATCATTTCAAATAAAGCTCTGCTACCTCCATGAGTAGAATGTCAGGAACTCACATTTCATATATTGCTATACTTGTCACTTATCAGGAGATCGAGACCACTCAGGTCGCAATATTTTGTCAATTATATTGAATCTTCATTTCACTGTAGAAATTTTATATACACTTACACAACGATTGGTATTCAATGTAGGTGAAATGGCAATATCGAGCTATTTGGCTGCATGCACTTTGGGAATCATACGCAGGGATTTGAATGCTTCACTCACTCCAGTGGTGACACTCCAGAAAATCTGGAGTTGTGTCCACCACGGGACTGCCGTTTACGAAGGGTCGTCCTCTCACAATGTCAAAAAGTGCCAAGAAAGTACTTATTCTATGCTACAGTAAGGTAATCTGGACGATTCGGTGCGCAGATTGAAAGGGTGGCCAAGCTTGGAACATATCACGCCAGTGTTTTGATTATTTTTGGCTTTATAGCTAAAGGGTGTAGACGTAAGTAATCTATATAATAAGTAGTATATATAATGTATTGCATTATTTTTCAGGAGAAATAATACACAATTAATCAGGCTCATATATCTGTATTAGGCTATTTATAGGTATCAATAAAACAAATATTTTAAATAAAACAACTTTGCTTAAGTTTGACATGGTAGGACCAGCTGAATTTACATACGCCTTAGGAGATAAGCCTCATCGTCAAGAAAAGCGCCTGGATGTGATAAAGACGACGCTCAGTTTTTGAGAGTTCCATATCAACAAGCTGCTACAATAGATTTTACAACTACAAAGCTGATGGAGCATGTCTAAACAGCTATTTATGATGCAGGTGAATAATTTTTAAGATGGCTTCTGTACAAATAATGCCGAATATATGTCCAAGCATTATTCAGAACGGCTTGGCTAACTTGGCCATTTTTTATGTAGGATAAAATAATTTGAAACCTTCCCAGAAGTCAAAAGATTGCGTGGAATTGCGAAATGAACATTTTCTTAGTAATTAAGGGGCAAATAACAAAGTAGTAGTAGTTATATTTCTTCATAAAAACTAAAAGATATTAACACCTGCTTCCTGTACACGCGATGCACATACAGAGCCCTAATAGTCTAATACAATAACGCGTTCAGAGTGTTGTTTGGATTGCGACGTCCTTGCAGCACCTCAACTAAGTTTGCGGAGCAGCGAGTGGATGATTTCTTTGCAATCATCCACAACCGCGCCTCTTTGCAGCGGCGCTGCGAGCCAGCCCGAATAGCATGAGCACGTTGGCGGAGCACTGGGTTTCGCCGATGTTGCGGCACTGGGTGCAAATACATACTTATCACAACTTATAGGATTATAGTGTAAAGGATGATATATGTAAAGTGTAATTAACTAACATTAGTTATTATTACCTATTTTTTTTTACTTACAATATGGAGCTTCTCTGAATTAAAACTATTATTGGTATTATTATGATGGTGGACCGGTGATAACCTAGTCTATAAGAAATCGGCTTCCCGTTCGGGTAGTCCGGGTTCAAACCCCTGGCACGCATCTCTGACTTTACGGAGTTAGTGCGTTTTAAACAATTAAACATCACTTGGTTAATGGTGAAGGAAAACATCGTGAGGAAACCTGCATCCTTTAGATTTCTCCATAATGTTCTCAAAGGCGTGTGAAGTCTGCAAATCCGCACTTTGCCAGCGTGGTAGACTATAGCCAAACCTTCTCATTCCGTTGATTTTTTTTTATTTGATTGCATTATTAAATAATATTTATTTATTTATTGCATTATTGCTTTATTAAAACTATTTGAAACCTCTTTCGATAACAAAGAAATAAGTGCGCACCAATATAAGTAACGTTATTGTTTAATAAAATGTAATAGTTAAAACTATAACGCTTATGTTTATTTCGACTGACCGTAACCTTCATTTTGACCGTAACCTTGCTCTATTTTTAAATTATATTCATAATTATATCAAAGGAGAATAAAAAATACATTTATCATATCTATGTTTTTCATTTTCCTTTATCTCTTTAATATGCTCTCGACGAATTTCAAATTGTTTTGTAAATTACAAAAATATTACCAGGAAATTAACATGGTCCATTTCTTGTGTTACTTATTTCATTTAATTGTATAATTTGTGTAAGGTTTTATAAATTGATTAAAATTTTCATCATAATCTACTGATACTACTCGTAGCTCCAGGTAATATACATCTTAATTACGTATATATTTTGATTCGTTATTTTAGCGCCCTAATTTTACATAAAAAAGTTTTGAGATGAGTGTGTAGTACTTATTACTCACTAGCTGGGATAGTCATTCAATTGATTTTCCCTGTTCTGTGGTAGTCATTTTGTAACCACACCATCACTCTGTCCTATGTACTGTGTCCAATAATTCTCGCGGAAGTACATAATTGCATTTAGAAAGAACCCGATATCTGCATAATGAGATTTTCTTACCCTTTTTTGGGGTTAGCTGTAGAATATAATAGAATAACTATAGCAAAAATAATGTGTTTACTATAATGGAGAGTGCCTTTTTATCCTGTTTACGAGACTTTACGATTATACTATAGTAACTATCAAATATATTTAAATATAGTTTTAAACGCTTGTTTCGGCATTTTGAAATAAAGTCTTAAATACTGGGGTGACACAAACAATGTTAAGACATAAATAATGTATTAATTTAGTCAAAAAAGATAAACGACTCACGTCATCAGCTTATCAATTATACATTTCTTTTGTTACGCACTATAAATTATTGTACACTTTTAACTATACTAGATTATTGTACCGATATAATGGATTCGTAATATTAAAATAAAAAAGTCAGGAAAGTATATTAATTTATTTAAAATACGGACGAATTTAATAAGTAATTTAGTAACTTATGATCTAATATCTTAATCGTTATAACGAAGGAATATTTGTTCATAACGTTTTAAAATAAGTGAAGATAATTATAAAGCTAACGAGTGATTAACATAACTGAATTTAATAAGGTTATTAAAAACATGCGTTTTACAGTCAGTAGTGCAGAAATTAATATTAATTGCATCGTAATCCATTTAAACTTTAGATATCCAAATTAGTTTCCCACATCTAGGTCGAACAATTTATTAATAATATTAGATACGCGACAATCATAAGGAGCCCAAGCTAAATCGGATTCAATGTGAAATATTTTAACGGGGCTATTAGAATACTTAAACAAGTTATAGTCATGAGGCAAATTATTAGCATCTGGGTGAGGAGTCCCTTTAATCAACACTAGTTGAGAATTTAAAGTAAATGTTGGCTTATAATTTCGAGCAAGAATAATCCGTTTATATGCAGAATCTAATATACGCTTCATGTACTGATGAGAATAATTTACGCTTCCCTTTATTTGGCGTATAAAAAAGTCAATCTTTTGCGACCAATTAAATGTTACACTTAAATCATGATCAAGCTCGATAACTTTGTTTCCAGTCATAAGTTTAAACATGTGTTTAATGATAGAATCTTGTAACTGTATATCCGATAACTCGCCTATGTACGAATCCAGTTGGAGGCGCAAAACATCAGGGCTGCTGTCTAAACAGTAAACTATTCCAATATGACCTGTAAACATTTTAAAATACATAACTTAAACAAATTAAAAGTAAGAACTAAACCACCATCAAGAACATTTCTAAAAAACATTAAATCTTATATCTATATTCTATAATCAAAATGTTATTAGTATATTTTAAAAGTCAAATAAAAGTACCTTCTTTTTCTAAAATGTAGGCTATTTCTAAAGCAATATTAACGCCAAAAGAATATCCAAGTAAATAAAATTTATTTTTCAGTGTTAGTCGCTTTTTCAACATCTGCAACAGTTAAAATAATCAATTTCTGCTAAAAGTAGAAAAGTAAAATGCAATTAAATATACACTGGTTTGACTGTGACAACGTACAAAGTGATGAAACCTGAACTCTGACAGCATAGGGCTGTCAATCTTCGCTTGGCCGACTGAAGAACATACTTTTTAATCCAGGAGAAGCATCATACGCTCAGTATTGATTGACGATATGAGAAAATACGATTACATTTACTAGTTGTCTTCTACTTACATCGAAAATACATTTTGCCATCTCTGGTATACTATTATTTTTCATGTCTGGATCTAGCTGAATTGCAAATGCTTTGATTTTCAAGCGTAAACATAAAAACTCTAGCACTTTGTGGTGACCTTCGAACCCAGGAATTAACATCAAATGTGTGGCATTAGGATCGATTTCACATTTTCCCTGTTAAAACGAAAACATTAAATAAATTGTAACTGGTTAAAACTTACCATATTGGTTAATGATTACCATACCTGTTAAAATCCACTAAATTAAATTATAATTAGTAGTTTTTCTTAACCATGATTTTATTATATTGATACTTTGTTATATTAATAGGCCCACGTGTGTCTAAAATAAGTATAGTTACATAGTCATTGCTGTGAACTTATCGGTAGCCTACACAGTAGCTTATTTTCAAATAAATACTTAAATTTGTAAAAATATATAAATGTTTTACCGCATATGTATTCGCTACTTTCGTTGATAAAGAAATGAATGGATCAGTTGCTCTGTAAAGATCGTCATCAATAAAATTGTAAAATACTCCTAGACCGCCGCTGAAATTTGTTTTCCTTTTCAATTCTTGTTTAATAATGCTAAAATAAAATAAGAAATAGAAAGCAGGCTATTGTTAATGATAACATATAATAATAAGCATACTTTTTAATTGAAATATAGTAGAATTTACTAACCTAGGATATTGTTTCGATTTCATCATGCTATATTCGTGTAATATGTTATCTTTATTTACTTCATTGAATTTCGTTATATCTGCAATTGCAATAAAAATCAAATGCTAAAATGGTTTTATTTTAATAATTCATCGAGAAATATTTTTTTACCCATATTTATAGAACCAACCCAAAGCTTAATATGTTACTATTTATAAATTATTTGTGGAAATTGTTTTATTCTACTTAAAGTACCGCTCTTTCGAATGTGTTGATGGCCAGATTGTTAACAAACCAATTTGCATTAAGCTCATAATTATACCGTATGTACATGACAATATTTTCATATACATAGTAGTAAAGAAATTAATTAGTCTTCTAAGCATTCTCGTAAATCTGTGGTCTAAGCTGTTTTATAAAAACATTTCTTACGAAAAAATATACACTTTATCCATATCAAGTTCTAAGCAATCATTCTACTTATTGTAACAGTTATAGTTATACTCTTAATTATATGTTATATGTAAACCTTAAATTTAGGTCAACGTTAAGTGAAGTTGCAAGGAAAATAAGGTGCGAAATATATAGTAGTTTGGTAGTAAATGTTTATTACGCGTATATAAACGTGACAATAATATAATATTGTAGAACAGGACAATTATGCAGTACTACTTGAGTTGATGAGTTTAAACCTTAATACTATTGAGGTGTAAGTTGGTTGCCTTAAATGTTCTGCACATTCGTATGCAGTCTTCAAGCCAAAATACAATTTGATTGTATGAGTAAAACATTATTTCATAGCTCACTTAAGCTAAAAAATATAACCCGGTAGTACTTATTCTACTACAAATAATTTGTTCTAAGGTAAATAATGTAATATTATTTTTAGAGAAGAGAGCTTACCAGAATTTAGTTACATTACCTGATCAACGAGTTCTGCTCGAAAGTTAAGCCCTGGGAGTCCTATTGCATAACGAGCTCGACAAATTTCTTCAGAGACTGAATAAACGTATTCGTCAAGTATATTGTTTGAAGAATATGTAATTACAACGAAATTCCTAAACAATAAAAAAAATATTCGAATAATCAATTAGCTAGTTAAATTAGTTAGTGCAATCTATGAACCTGAAACCAATTTACAATAAGCCTAATGTCACTTGTTCTTACTAAATGCCTTGTATATTATAATAATGGCACATACACTGAACATAACATAGTACTTGAGATGTACCACACTCATATCCTATTTTCCTTTCTTAGTCGTTTTAATTAGTTTTAACAGATGTTTCAATTGAATAAAATCAATATGAAAGGGTTCACAAAAATGTTATATATTAACTTTAGGTACGTTGATGTATAAGTTAACACAAGGTACCTCAATGTATCCATAGTCAAGTGCCTTGATGTTGCTTCTAACTGTTTAATTCCCAATGATATATTAGTAAATGTTTCATCAAAATGCTCAATTGTTTGACTATTTTGTTTGTTTGTAGCAGGACTAAGTAAAATGAAGATTGCTTCGATGGGCCCCATCTTTATTGCTTCATTAAAAATATTTGAACACCCTTCTTCTGTTTTGATGTCATCAAACACCAATTTCACATCGACATTATGATCTTTCCACAATCTAGAACAAAATACATATTATAAAAATCATATTCATGATATATACACTTGACTAATTAAAACAAAAACACTTACGTTAGTTTTGACTGACAGTACCCCGACACATTTTTTTCAAGATGTAAAACCACCTTCTTTGCACCTCTTCGCAATAAGAGGTCGATTACTTCCAAACCTAATTCATTCTTATCGCAAATGGTTATAATACTGCTTTCAGAAGAGTATGCGATTCTATAAATTAGTAAAACAGAGAGAAATAAACATTGTATTATTAAAGACATCGTATGACCTACATGAAAAACAATGAGATATGCTCATGATAACTATATATGGAACTTCTTATTTCAGGATAAATAAATTCAGAATGCTCGTTCTAGCGTATCATTACGTAACGTTATTCACTATTTATTGTTCTTTTTCTATTTATAGTATACACACACACACATATATATATATCTCTCTTTCTGATACAACAAACCAATAGGAAACCTCTAATGTGGGCTTTGTAATACAAGTATATATATTGTTTATATTTAATTTCTGTTTTTGTTGTTTAAAAAATGTCGAATAAACATTAAAAACATTTATTTAATAAAAAAATTTAAAAACATCAATTTTGTTTATAGTTTTTCTACAAAACCATAAGAGAATAAAACCTTATTATGCTGTTGAAAATGCTGATAGTTATCAGTAAAACGCATGACGCTATAGTCAGTTTTAATAAATATTTCATGATTTTCATAACTTGTAAACGTTATTATTCTTATTATTATATAAAAGAAGACGTAAAATGATGTAGAAATACACATAATTTTTTAATAACTTACCTTGGAGAATATTTAAAAGACTCAACTGTATTAAATTTTTGCAAGTTAATGAGCACTTTAGCACAATGTTTGCGTGATGATACAAAATTAAAGGCTCTGGAAATATTATGAGGAGTATATTCGAAGCAAGCTAAGGGTCTTACTTCACCCCTTTTTATACCGTCACTGACCATCAGTTGCAGTTGCTTCCTTTGACCTACATTTTCAGGTTTAAAAATATTTGATAAGTCTACTGCCACATAGTTTTTGTCCTTGTCCAGAAAATCCATACCAAGTGTTTTATTTTCGTTCATATCCTGCTTGTTAATATCCAGGAAGTATCCCTTATAACCTACCCACGACATTAACTCCTGTAAAAGTTATGTTATTAAATAAACATTTTTAATTTATAAAATATTTTAAAATAAACATAATTTTCTCTTTACTTTAATCAAATCAAGAAATTGATTACCGTTGATAGCCTAATGGTTAAAAATCGGCTTCTCGCTCGAGTAGTCCGCGTTCAAGCCCCTTACCTTAACTTTTCGGAATAATGTGCGTATTAAGCAAATAAATATCACTTGGTTATCGGTGAAGGAAAATATAGCGAGGAAACCTGCATGCCTGAGTGTTTTCTACAATATTCTTAAGGCGTGTAAAGTCTGTCAATGCGCACTTGGCCCGCGTGGTAGACTATAGGCTAAGCTTTCTCGTTCTGAGAGGAGACCCGTGCTAAGTAGTGGGCCGATGAGGGGTTGTTGATCATTTTAATAATATTATACATTATTCTTGTGATATATTATATTATAATTATTTCTTGTATGATATTTAATTATCATATCGTTTGTATGTAGTCCATTAGAGTTTCTGTCAGCACCAAACCTACCAGGTTTGAATATAGGCTTAGAGCTAATTTTACAATAAAACCCTGCCATACCCTGTATATACTCTATAATTTTAATTTATATTATTAATCAATAAAACATTGCCTCATTTGCACACTAATTCAGATAATGTATAAAGACTTCAAACTTACTTATTACTATTTACAAAACATCGTGGTATATTTATGATATATCGTAGACAATTTTGTCCGTAAGTAAGGTGGTTGCACTGGTACTCTGAGAGTAGTAGAAAATTATTACTGTTGTTTAAAATTTACTTATTTTTCCAATTTATTATACATATTTAGAAAATATATGAAGAACTGATATGTTTATAAATTGTTTTGGGGAGGACAAAAATCAACCAGACACAAAAACTCATTTTAGACTGAAACATTCTCAAGGAAAAATTTCGAAACCAAAGCCGCAATCATAAAAACCGGTGTTAAGTTTTATCAATCGTATTTGTTTGCAAGAATCCCGATTCCTATTGAAAACTACTACAACTCTGTTCTTTGTTTACGTTTATTCTGCCAACATCAATATTGTTTGCAGGCTCCGAGTAGTGAGGTCATTAAACTAAATGATGCCAACAAATAAATAGGGATGGGTTGACTGAATGAGTCACGAGATGAGAATTTATGCGATTTCGATGTTACTTCCGGTCAGTGAGGTTAGGGCCTACGAACAATATGAGGTACAGTGAGTCCGGTTAGGTTAGAACCTACGTATTTCACTCGTTGCAGGTCCGCCCGGATCTCTATCTCCACGACGCCCATTTCTGTGAAACAATTTTTCAGGTTGTTTTTTTTTTCAGGTCGGTGTCGGTAAGCGTTGCACAGATGACGCGACCTACTTATCCTAAGGTGTAATAACGCAGCTGTAACCAATCTCAAAAATGATAATGATCTTGCAATGACACAAACATATTTTGCCTTAGCTTTCAAATAGCTCTCAACATCAGTAAGTTGAATTGGAAACGGGCAGGCTACAAAGCGCGAAGGAACGATAACCGTTGGATACGGAAGGTCCTAGAAAGGCGACCACGTCACGCAGGTCGCCCCCCGACTAGGTGGGCTATAAAAAATCCAACCCAACCAGGAGAGAAATATTGTTAGGTTGTCGGTAAAATTTCGTACGAGAGTCCTTTTGATTTTGTGTTCTACATTAGAACAAGGAATTTTGGAAGAACTCAATAAACTCAGACTCAACACTCGATTGCCTAAAACTCGTCGTAGTAGTAGGTTCTCCTGTGGGTACGTGCAACCTTAGAGGAATTGTAATAGTAGTTGATTTTTTATCGATCCTTTTACATGTCCATATAATAGCTTGAGTAACATTTAGTTACTGTGTTTAAAAAAATGATCCATAAGCAAAAAAAAGGATTCAACACTTAACGTACAAAATCATTTAAATAACGAATAATAAAGGAAGTTAATCATGATCAAGGGGAATAAATGAAAAAAAAGTCATGTTCAACAATTTATTGTTGTCATAAACAAAGATCACTGATCTTTGAACAAGTCCAGACCATTTAAAACTATTTTGGCTCATCCAGATGTCGGTGTTTCCTATAACTAAATAAATGCGACCGCTTCAGCATGCATACCATGCATACAAACACAGAAACATAAAATAGTACTACTAGTAAGTCGCGCACTAAATCACGCGAACATTCAACGGTTCTATTATGTCAACACAAACTACTACCGTAGTCGAAATTCAACACAATCAATTCAATTCAGGCTTGTTAAAAGTGTTCGTAAACGTTCCTACGTCTATTAAAAATTATGTTCGTCGAGGTCGCGACCGTTGCCGGCGCCGCTGTCGCCAACCGGCAGAAGAACATTTAATGTTACACATTCGAACAGAGCTATTCTCGTATATCACAAGTGTTTATGTTCCAAGGGATTATCCTTTATTTATATTTTATAATATCTGTGCTTTTTATTGTTATATTTTTCTAATTTTATATTTAAATCAGCGGATTAGCGGAACGCCTGTAGGTAGTTAGGTATCCGCGACGTATCGTTAAAACAGAAGCAAAACCATTTAAATCACTAATGCGATAAGAGACTTTTTTTTAGATTTTTCAGTATACTATTTCAATAATATTATATATTTAATGTACACACAAAATAATAATAAAATATTAATAATTAAACTGACTTCAAGAGAGCTCTAAAATGGATTGGTAGGCAGTTAGGTATGTTGGTTCACATATCACTGTAAAATCATAGGAAAGCAAAATTAACAATTTTGTTAAAATAAAAAAATTCTAAAGGACCAAACTAAAGCGTATCCTTGTAAAGAAAAAATATATTTTTCATATCAGTTAATAAACGAAGAAGTGAAAAACTGAATTGATGAGACCAAATGAACTGAATGAGGTTCATTCGTCATGATGTCGATAAAAACGGCTCTTTGTGAATTCTAAAAGGTAATTCGTTAAGAAATGTATAATTATGGAGGAGAGTTGACTATCTGTAGTTAATCGTAAAAATATAATAATTACATCAGACTACATTTTCAATGGAACCATACATTCTTATTTTTATTATCACATTCAAAGATGATAAATTCTTAAGGCATTATTACGCTGCAAAGACAATTTTATAATATTAAAATAAACAACCTGAATTTTTTTTTCTAACGGTATGAAGAATATTACACAACATGTATATATTTCATATAATAATTATCGTACTACATATTGTAGTTATACAACATTTACATACAGTTAAATTGTAAAATGCAGTTTTTAATTTGCATTCCACTTATATTACAAAATAGATTTATGTCAGCCAAAATATTTATTAAATGGTAGGATTGACTTAGACTTTGTCAGATTTAAAAGTCACGCACTTAATATATAGATAAAACTTTACATTTCTACAAGCTTAGAACCTAAGGTGTGGTTTATTCTTCATCATGTGCCTGAAACAAAAGAAAACTGTTTTAAAACCGAAAGTATTTAGGAACAAATTTAAGATTATAGTAGTCAGTAGTTACAAGCTTATTATCCTGTTGTGGGGTT